>NW_023613743.1:0-52332 GCF_013339725.1 Rhipicephalus microplus
TTCATAATCTGTTCATTGAGTGAACTTGGTTACAGCAAGCGTAGTGGCGCTCGAGGTACATTACCGTCCATTTTAGGACGAGCACGGCGCAGTAATTCTGCGACCTGCTGCGTGAACATTCTTCGACGCCTAGCGTTCGTACAGGGACCAGCGTACGATTATCTGCTCAGGGCGGTCGTACAGAAAAAAAGCGGTGAACCGCTGGCGCCTTGACTCCTCCGGTTCGATGCGCTGCCACTCCGGATGCAATGGCGCTGATCAGCGTACACCAACGCTGAGTCTTGTTTACTCTGAGAGTGCACGTCACTGTACAGAAACAGCGGTTACGATAGTCTGCGATGTTTCGTTGTGTGATCAGCCGGTGGTTGTGTCGGCGCTTACGTATGTAGCACCTTACATTATAAGCGTCATGGCTGCTACACTCGAGCAGATTAGGCGATTACCACCTCGCATAGGACACACCTGGGTTGTTCAGAGATACTCAAAAGTTATTCTGCATGAGATATACCGAAATACATAGATTGGTAGTCTGAAAGACTGATACTAATGTGCGTTTTCCATAGACGCAACAAAGTATTTCAGAGATAGTTTTGCAAGAGTAATAAATAAGTACTCCCGAATATTGAAAATGGAATATGTTTGTTTCATTTAGGGAGGCTAATACTTCGTAAAGACACCTCTTCAATGCAGGATAATCTTGTAAATTATGTAGTTGTGCATTCAAACTTAGATTATTCATTGAATTATTTATTTGTTTTTGTTTATATACCACAGAAGCGTGCACGTCTACAATACAATACAGAGGCACGTGGAGAAAGTGCAAACATATAACCCCTGCGCCAGCCTTTATATAAATAAGAAATACATATGTGGTAAAAGTGGCATCTTTAGTTGTGTCACTTCAATTTAAGAAGGGCACTATATGAAACAAAGAGTACAAAGCATTGAACACTAATATCAACGTACTTGGTGGCAACTTAGTTAACCGTATGGAGGCGGAAGTGCTGTAGGCCCGTGTGCTCAGATTTGGGTTCACGTTAAAGAACTTCAGGTAATCTAAATATCTGGAGCCCTTCGCTACGGCGTCTCTCATTATCATATGGTGGTTTTGGGACGTTAAACACCACATATCAATCATATCTAACAACAAAGTTAACCGTGCTAGAAAGAGCATAGTTCAAACTAATCACTCGAGGTAGTAACGAGATCCATTGCATTGAAGGGGCCCTGCAACACATTTTCAAGTAACCATGAACAGGGTTCACTAAAACATCTCTTTGGTGCACGATTTCAACACCTCGAAAGTTTTACGAATTTGTCCAGTACGAGTGGAGTTACAAAGATTCGTTGCAAGCTGCAATCGCATTCTCTCTTTTCTTGTCGGAATCAAATACGGGTTGCAGCAGCTGCATTTTCTTTGCAGGCGAAAATGCTGAAGCCCCGTGGGCTCAGATTTGGGTGCACGTTAAAGAACCCCAGGTGGTCGAAATTTCTGTTCTCCACTATGGCGTCTCTTATACTCATAATATGGTAGTTTTGGGACAATAAACTCCACAAATCGGTCAAATATCTTCTCTCCTGCCAACGAAATCACTGGAAGCTATGCAGGAGGAATGAAATCATGAAAAAAATCATACGTCACGCTCACCTCGTGATGTTGAGCAATTTTTTTCTTTTTTTTTCTGTGAATACGCAAAGTTGTCAGTGCGATGCCACCCACATGCGTGGACAAATCACGGCCTCCCGTTGCGATCGCTGTAACAACCCAGCGCGCCATGTTCAAATCAGCCAATGGCTGATATAAGTCCTTCTACGAGTTATTTTTGAGCCTACTTCGTCATTTGCCTAGAGAAAAGAGAGCCTTTTTAGCTGAGTTTGATAATTGTGAATTGCAAGCCGCGTGCTGTGCGATAATATCTTGCTCGCGTTTTCTCAGCAGCCTCTATTGCTGATCAGCACCGTTTTCTCACCATGGTCTAATTAGTTTTATAGGGCCCTTTTAAGAAACGAAAATATCGCTTTCTTTTCCACATATGGACACTCTTTGCTCAGAAAGTTACTTTGTTATTTCCAATTAGGGCATCAGGAACTTTGCATGTAGGCTTTCTTTGGCACAGCGTTGTTTGCACTTCAACACATGATTCGCGAAAAGAACAAGGTCTGTACCGTTGTCGGGGACCAGCACAGAAAACATTTTGATTGCCGAAGAGTCCTGCAGCATGGCCATGCTACCACCAAGTGAAGGGCAAGTGTCCGACCAACAGTGAGTCAAAAAGACTGAGCAGTGATAACCGAGTCTGGGCTGGCTCACGCAACGAGGCAAATGTGTACAGAGAATCATTGAGAAGGTCATCGCCCGTATATTACAACACTTGCAAGAGTGGCGTTGGCGGTGGTGAGGTGGCAAAACGAGAGCGGAGCGTTGACGATTGAGCGATGCGAAGAGGGCGAGGAGAGCCGAAAAGTGTTGTACTAGGCATCTCATTGATGCCAATGCAATCAGGCCAGCAAACGTGCTGTTTCGCTGTAAGACAAGCACGCGTGTGTGTAGTTTGCCACCTCCTTGCATTGATTCTCTTTTCTCGTGTCTGCGTCTATGAACTCGTCCTAAATACATACTGGCACCGATCAATTTCTAAATGAGGAATTCATCTGTGAAGATCTGAGAAACTGTGCACGTGTGCTATACTGAAATCTTGCAATATTTTCGTATTCTTTCTTTGCCGCTGATTTTAGGAAGCCCACTGGTTCATGGTGTCGGAGAGAACAAATTTCTCAAAGGCGTCCGTAATTACTGGTCTGTCTTTCGAGCTGTCCGCTCTTGAGTACGTCATGGTGGAACAACCGAGAACACTCAGCGATAGCGTCTATCAGCGGGGCTTGTCCGTCAAGAAGACTGGGCGAGAAGCAGTGCGTACATTCTGATATCGTCCATAATCACTTTTTGCTCCATACTAAATGAAAGTTGCAGGTGACTTTGGTTCTTCAGTTAGCTCTCTGGCACTAGATAGCCGATGGTAGTTTTGCTGTGGTGTATTTCTTGTCATAACTTTGCGCTTCGCGAGCCGCCGAAAGAGTTTTCGAAGATGGGAAAGATGGAGGTGGTTGCAATCTGATGATTTAGTTAGTTGCAATAGTCACAAATGCGCACAGTTGTTCAATGAACTCAATTATACATCTGAATTATCTTTACAATGATTGCACACATCTCAAGTGAAAGTAGACTACGTTATCATATGTAACCCATGTATTTGGTTTTTCCTGACACATAGAGTTTCATGTTTAGCAAACGCGTGTTTAGAAATAAAACTGTTGTCAAAGGGCTAATCCTGATTAAACTTAACCATTATATTTATTACTGATTAACCTGTATAAAGTTAACCAACATATTTATTACTGAGAAATAAGGCAGGGTACAAAAAACAGCCAGGTGATATGAGACACATAGTTCTATTTATTTGCTTGCGAGACCAGCATCGGAAGTGTTACCCTGCACAACGTTAGGCAAAGGAGCGCAGGAGGCGCCGCGAATGCCTATGAGCGGGTGCAATGAACCGGTGTCAATTCAAAGATCGCTCTCAGCTTTAACAGTTATTCTAATCTGTTTTCCTGTATATTTATGTACATGTGCACGTATTAGGCGTTCACAAACCTTTTTTTCAGCTCTGTCGGCATAAAGATTTCACCGATGATCCCAAAAATTACATCGGCGAACCTGTATACACGTATGGAGTTTTCTCTAATTCGTCAAAACTGCTTACGTTGAGTGAATACAAGGACTCGCTTGCAACAAAGGTAAGTGAGCTCGTATTCTGTGCTATGACACATTTGTTTGCACTTCCTCGCTAGGCGCTGTATACGATGCGAAAAGAGCAATAGAATGATTCTGATTTCAAGCAATTGGAAAGACGACATTCAGGAGATTCGACATTCAAGAGAGTCACCCCTAAATCTAGTAAAAACGCTTGCAATTTGAAGGCTTCTCATGGTACAGCAGGGAGCCTCTTTTTATTTGCGTCTTAAGGACAATTTTGAAACGAAAAGAAAATGTAGGATTTTTGTTTTAAAGGGCGCCCTTCGCGTCAGTTTCGCCGGTGATAGAGAACACGGCGAGGCTCCCCTGAGGTCCACGTACCCCCCACAGTAAAATGTCGAGCCCCCGGCCCCTCCAGGAATACGAAAACTCTCCGCCCATGGCACCGAATGGCTCCCTCTGTGTTTTTGCCACGTGGTGGCGTCCAGAACAGTGTGTGCCTCGAAGTACTGCATATGCTACTTCTAGACGTGTTAAGCTTTTTTTTTTTCACAACAAAACTGGTTAAAGACAGTGGCCCCTTCTTCCTGCGAGTCTCAGGAGAAGAATAAAAGTACAAACGTTCGGCAGAGATCTATCTCACTAGGTAAAACTAATACGCACTCAACCAAATTGCCCAGCCAATTTTAGTGTATACTTTTCAGCATAGAAACTTGAAACTGGCTTTATATTTCAAGTTTTCTTCAGTCGGTTCTTTATGAGATGACTCTCGGGCCGGCACGAAAGTTCTCACATCAAAAGAAATGAGGAGCGTTGCATAATTGAGAAAACGCTCATGCTTCTCCTGGATACTGCGTACCAACATTTGTAAATTGCCTATGCAAAACAGCTCGCCGTTATTAAGCCGCCGCAGGCATGGTTCGTGATGGAGTTGTATTTATGGCTCCAATCTGCGGAATGAGGAGTCACTGATTGGAATAGTCGGCCTTATATTTTGAAACCTTTTGTCTGGTCATCGAAAACTTTCTGCTGCTTCATATACAGCCATATACATAGAGGGGATATGACAGTAACTACAGGAACGAGCCAGATTATCCATATGATTGATATCACACTAATAAAAAAGCTTCAGTTCATTGCAGCGCACTGCACGTGCCCGTTTGCTTCATCAGCCATAAGCTGGCGGGCTGAGACACCCGTTTTTTATAGCTATTGGAATAAAACAACGAATGCAATTTCATTGTTTGCAGTTCCTCAAGGCCGTAGCTGACTTCGGAGATTTGCGTGCAAATACTGCGTGGCTCCTCTACAATGTGCACAACGAGGGCCCCAACAATCAATGCGCTGAACCTCCATTCAGTGTACTCAAAAACTTCAGTGCGGCACTGAAAAGCATGCAAGGTCCAACGTTCCGCTGACTGTGCTTGTGAACAGAATGCGTGCTTTCGGTGTTTTTTGTCATTTGCCATTGAGCTAGGTTAGCCTAAGGATAAAGATTCATTTCGAATTGAAAATAAACGCGCTTCAATACATTGCTTGTCATCTGCATTTTTCTAGCTCAGGAAGGCTCCTGTAGCAACTGGGCAAAGAAACAAAACAGGAAGAATAATCATTGTGGCATGGAATAATGTTCTTTAAGGTAATCTGTGGTGTAGGTAAAATGGTGAATCGTATGACTTAGCAGTAAAGAGCGTAGGTGAGTGCATAACCTGCTGGCTATGTCAGTTGCACTGTGATACCTGAGCAGTGGTTCATAGTTCCACGTAACACCGAGACTGTCCTTCTGGCGCCAACAACCATGTTAACGAGAACAGGGCACGCTATGTAGTGGTCACGCGCTCGTCATGTACGCAGCTTTGTAAAAGCAATGCTCCCAAGCCAAGAAAGTGCGATGTCCAAATTTAACTAATAAAGCTGCCATAATATCACAAATCGGATCACGCGTCGCGCCGTAGTTGTCCGCTCCCGCCAGTATCCATCACCACATTCGCAAGAAAGAAACCTAGTATCAAGGACACGGTGGGGCTCGAAAACATGACCGCTGCTTACCAGCTCAGTATTCTGAGCCACGCTGGTGCTTTAAGCTTGTTCGCAAACTTGCCTTAAGTAGGCTTGATGTCGGGAAAGTAATCAGGTAATATGAGTAATAAAGCGTTTCATAACAGCAAAAGAACAACCAGGTGTCACGCAATGCGAATAGCGTAAGGAGTGTGTCGACCAATGCTACAATAAATTACAAAAGCTTGTTCTTGATCACCCATTACCTGTGGGGCATACCCACTTCAGGCATAATTCTTCATTATCGTGAACCACTGCATGAGCAATTGACAAGAAATTCTTTGAAAGTGTTTAGCTGATATCACGCTTCTCAGAAGAACGACAAAAAACAACTGAGTAAATGCCGGTCTACTACCCATAAATTATTATTATTAGTGCCGTAGTGAGTACCTAGCAAGTTTGCTTGGAGCATTTATCCATTGAGTGGTCAACGAATGCTCTGACAGGCCGCTCTTCCAGTTTTCGCTGCGGCTGTGCAGCGCCTTCCGTGCAAGCCCGGCGTTTTTTGTTCAGTTCATCGTGGATTGCTGTGACCATCATCTGGTGCTGTTTACCTAAGCCACCACAATAAGCCAATACAGGCTGTGGTTAACTATACGATTACATGGTTGCCAAAGTTTTGCCAAAAAGGCCTGAATAGTCTATAATGAGTGACAGTCAGCCTGCGTTGTATAATTCACGTCAGCAGTTAGCGAGCGCTAACAGGCACTTACATTTAGCTGAGCAGTGCGAGCCAAGTAAAATAGTAACCTGCATAAAAAATAACAATTTTGACTTACCTAACTTGACCTAATATATTCGTGCCTAACGTCAGCCTAAACCAACCTCAAGCGAGCCACTTCAACCTGACCTAACGTACATTTAGCAGCGCCGGATAGCCCTTTTACAAAAATAACACGCTTTACTGGCAGTTTAAAGGAAACCTATACAACAAATGGGTTCGTGTGTATTCATTTGCCTAAAGCAATTTAACAGCACGCTTTCAATTTTTTCAAACAAGTAAATAGAGGTGACAAGAGTTCCGTGGCCCACACCGCCAGTGCAAAACGTTTACCAACCCTGTAGAAAAAAAAAGCTGTTCTGAAAAGGTACTGCCACGTGCTTTAATTAATTACTGCCAGCGCTTACGCCAACAAGTCAGACGCACACATGACACCATTATTTTATAGCAAAACCAGAACATGGTGGAGATGGAGCCATTGTCTTGACTTAGAAATACGTCGTATACAAACAGACGTACCTTCAGGTGACGAAGAAAACGAATGTCGACGTAAGCTTGACGAACGACACGCTACTCATTTCGTTCCTCGCTTGTCCTTAGGAAACGAAACAGCTCACTACTTCAGTTCTTTTGCCGCAATAATTTGCCACGAAACTCAACCGTTCGAATTTGCAGCCGTACAGATTGAGAATATCCAGCTCCCAAAGCGTATCCACATATCCTCGCTGAAGTTCACGGACACAAAAGAGCACGTTCTTCTAGAGTCGCCAATAAGCACACCATTACGCCACAAGAACATTCGTCAGGCTTGGCAATCCATGTCTGTCGAGCGACGAGAGCAAGCGTAGGCACGCCTGTGCAGCGAAACTCACCAGTCTGAACGGAGTGACGTCAGAGGCCAGGCAGATACAGTGAGAGGCCTGAAATTATCTGGGGGGCGTTGGCTTGTCACACCACCTCACTAGACATGACGAACAGAAGCTAAAGCACAAGAGCTTTGAGTATGACCAACGACAAATAGTGTATATAATTAGGTCACCGTCAGTGTGCTGAAGTACGTGATTTTTGTGGCCTAGTCGTCTCGCACTATGCGTACGAGAATTAGGGCTCACACGTTGGGCTCTGAACACTAGAATCGTCTTCTCAGTTGTTTTTTTTTGTGGTCACCTATATTTTACGTGATATTCGTGGCAGAAATACAACACTGTGGCAATGGTGGGCCCTGGCACAAAACACTTTGGTCTTAAACTGTGGCTAAAACACACAATGGTATGAAATTAGACTTCAAAATGAGGCGAAGCGTTGAAGAAATCCGGAAACCGTTTGCTGCATTTTTTTAAAAAAACAAATGGGCATGTAGACCAGGTCCCGAGGATTATTTAGAGATTGATTTCAGCTCTCTGCGTAAACTGTGTAATTGATTACAGCGCTTTAAAGCTGCGAATCGCTCCAGATTGATGCAGACCGCTGCGACTCGACCAAACACGTTTTTAACCGCCCTTACACCAAGCGACACGCTCTGCTCCACTGACGTCATCGTTTCCAGCTGATCTGATTGGCTGTGGAACGCGCAGCACAGACTGCCGGTATCGGATCGGCGGCGGGATTTACGCGTATGCGGTCTCACGCCACACTGTGACACAGGCGCCATGATGCGGAGCTTAGCCCCGACCGCTTAAAGGAAGAGTTGAGGGTGAAAGGCGGAGCGGAGGAGAAGGGTACTTTTTTAGTACTCATAGCTCCGTTAAAATGGGTGTTTCGATTGAACTCTGGGGCCAATGATTTGCTCAAGTTGTGGTCTAATAAAAAACGGAACGTGAAAAAACTGTTTCAGAGAACATTTAGATAAAAATTTGGGGACCCTTAAGCTTCAGATTTACGAGTTGAATGCGATAGCAATATACTGGCTCTAGTGTATAATGAATTCAAAGTAGCTTGTGTCAGCGAAGCTTTCGCATGTGGCAGCATTCTGTATAACTGGTAGCGTGAGATCTTTAGGAACTTGCTATGAGCCCACTATGTAGCCTCAAAGGGGAAATAGGCAGTAACGTGTGTGCCTTATGCAGAGGGTGGCACGTTTTAAACCTTGAAAACAGGACATTCATGCTCCGACTCCCGATCGCATTGTATTACTGTGAAATTACATGTTGCACAGTGAAGCATGTACAGGTCGCGTGTGTTTGTAAAACATGTCATCTATCTCACTGCATTTCAAAATAGAGTAATTTATTTTCACTATATTGAGGCTGGCTCAAGGCTCTCAGGTAGAGCACCTGCTTGCCACGCAAACGACTTGGGTTCGATGCTCACTCAGACCCGATCTTTTAAATTTTATTTCAATATTTCACGGTGTTCCACTCAAGCTCGAGACTTGCTCACAACCTATGCCACGCCGCGGTGGTCTAGTGGCTAAGGTACTCGGCTGTTCACCGCCATTCGCGAGATCCAATCCCGGTAATGGCGGCTGCATTTTTGATGGAGACGAAAATGCTGTAGGCCCGTGTGCTCAGATTTGGGTGTACGTTAAAGAACACAGGTGGTTGAAATTTCCGGACCTCTCCCTAAGGCGTATCCCATAATTATATGGTGGGTTTGGGATTTAGAACTCAACATATCAATCGATCGCTCACAACCTACAAAGCCGACACCAGAATTTCTGCAAAACGAACGCCGCAATATTTCTTGGAGAATAGACCATTCTTTCAGAGGTACCGAGCAAGCAGATAGCGACCTTAAGACATTTCGAGGAAGGCACACTTGACGTAACAAGACTGCGGTATGTGTACATGCAGCCACTCTTACGAGGGAGTTTCAACCCGGACCATTAAAAGTTTACTAGCCGAAATGTTGACCTCTATCACAAGTGAACTGTAACAAGCCTGCGAGTATAATTTTATTTAATCTAAGGATTGTCTATATAAAAAAGTGCCTTCACCTTTCCGAGGGGATCGAAATTCACCTTTCTGAGGTGATCATTGTAAAGCTAACTTTTAAATAACCTGTGTTACTTCAATGGTATTTGGTTTGAACATTTGTTTTGGTGCAATCTGTACAAATACTTAAAAATATTAAGCGGCGCACTTCCAGTATCCATGAATTAACACACACTTGCATTGTGTGTTAATTTAACGCTATTTGGTTTGAACATTGATTTTGGTGCAATGTCTCAAAATCACGTAAAAATATTGAGCGGCGCCCATCCATAATCCACGAATTGACACACATTTGTTGTTTTTTTTCACAGAAAGCCACTGTTCATGAAAACGCAGTGATTTATTGCGTTGAAGAGAAACGAAAAGTGCATACAAACGAGAAAAAACGATGATGAGCTGCTTTTAAAATATGAGCAAATTGAGTGCACTTGGCCGCTCAACACGATAAAATAGTACACGATTATGTAGATTGGCGTCGATTATATGATGATTATAAGTGGCAGAACAATAGCTAACATATACTTAGAGCACGGACACTTCACAGGCGTTCACAGTTGTAAGTGCTACATGAGCCCATGTGTGCCAGGTATGTCAATATACTCGTCAAAGAGGTACGCTGACCGCGTCAGTGTTTCGGTTCTTTCTGCCTCTCGTCGTTCCACATGAGTGCCATCACTGCCGCGTCAGGCGCCTCCTCGTTGCTCAGCGTCACTAGCATCAGCGATGACAGGGACAAACAGAGAGCGCAGAGGGCAACCGGGAGGGCCTTCGCACTTCCGTTCAGCTGGTTCTCGAGGTCTTTAACCGCGTTGGCAGAAGTCGCACCCAGTCGACCCCACATGTAGGCGCCAGCGAAGCCCACACTGCGCATCTGCACATTTGTGCCGAAAATGTTCAAAACGGCGAATATAAAACTGTTTTCTATACCCCTAAAGAAGTCTTGTAACTGAGGCAATATTACTGTCCACAGTAAAGTGAAGTAGTTCACTATAGTCCACAAGAATGTATTCTTTATCGAAAAGTGTTGTGAAGTTCATAATGTATCGTTCTAATGTATACATTTCGTGGTTTACAATACATTTCTAGTTTTACTATGCGAAGTATATTGGGTATTGCTGTAGCTAATGCATCTTTTGCTAACTGGAGGATGTTATGACCTATAGTGACTTCCCCCTAAGCAATGCACAATGGCAATGTAGGTAAATAAATAAATAAATAATAAAGCACTTTGATACATTTTTGGCCAATACGCCAAATATTCTTTTTTTATTTCCTCAGAACACACACAATGAATATTGTTCTGACACCTTGGCTTACTAAAACGCCGATTTAATAGAGTCGGTAGCCATAAAAAGTCAATATTACTCCACATTTATCACTGATAAGGAAGAAAAGATAGTACAAACCTAATCATATTCACTTTACTAAAAATGCATGCTGCCGCCTCTGTAAGTGAAAATCTGTCACTTGCAGCTTTACAAGGCAATGGCGTCTGCAGAGAGCAATGATCATGGGATGTTGCAAGATTGTAATGGTGGGGTATTCAACTAGTCACCAAAAAATAATGTGCTTTGAAAACGTACAGCATACAATATTCAAACTCCCTCAGAGCCATTCGTGCGGCCATCCATGCATCTGTCTGTGTGTCCGTTTGTCATAGGTTGCAGAGGTAAACGATTCAATACCTGACACTAAAAAACATCAAAATTAAGACACTGGAGTCTTACGATAAAATAAAATGTATGAAATGGTCTTGGGAATGATAAAAGAAAACCTATTGGTTCAAGTCGCAATCCTGAAGTTTTAACTTTGGTGGGTTCAAGGGTACATTCAGCTAGTCATTTTCGAAAATAATTAACATGTTTAGAAAACGTACATTATACGAGATCAAAACTTTCTCTGAGCTTCATGAAGCGGACAGGTAAACATTGCTATGCCTCACACTGAAAAAAGCATCAAAACCAAGACACTGAAATTCTAAACAATATTATGAAATGTAAAAAGAAGGTCATGTGAGTGGTAAAAACAACCCATTGATTATTAACATTATATCGAAGTTTTAAATAAAGTTTTTTTCATTCCATTCCATTATGAAAGTTTTATTTTGGTAGATTCAGTGGTATATTCAACTAGTCGATACGAAGATATAATTAGCGTGTTTAGAAAACGTACAGCACAAGAGATCTAAAGTCATTCAGGGCTTCATAAGGTGGACAGGTAAACAATGCAATTCCTGACACTGAAAATAATAAAAATTAAGACACTGAACATTTACACAAAGATAAAATTTAAAAATGTAAGACACAGTTGATTCGTCTTGTTATCGCGATCCTTTATTTTGGTGGGTGCAGTGGCAAATTAAAATAAGGTGAGCATTTGAGTGTTTGTAAAGGTACTTCTGAGGTTTCTTGTGGACAACACTTCAAGGTAGTTATGAGGCAGTATAAAAACATGCACATATTTTTTTAGATGCAAAGCATCTCATGGTTCAGCTCAATCCGGTGTGTAGCATGAGCGCCTTTCCAGCACGTGTGTGCACTTTCCCTCTCTCTTGTATTCTCTCCTCCTCTCTTGCCCCGCAACGCCGACGGAAGAGGCATCTGCCAGCCAACGCTCGCTCCGTTCATCTCTCATCTAGCCATCTCTCCCAGCAGCACTTACAACCTCCTTGCGCATGCGCGTTACTCTCTCCTCTGCGGTGCTCGTCCTCGTAGGCAACGTAACCTACGCGCCTACGTTTGCTTCCCCCCTCTCTATGGTACTGCGCCATGCTCCTAACCGGGCTGCAGAAATTAGCTGCCTTTTCCTCTTCTGAGCACTACCATACAACCCTCTCTCTCCACTGAGCTTCGCTCCTCGCCGCGCTCACAACCCATGGCACGTGCGCGTCCCCTATCTCTCTCTTTTCCCCCGCTCTCCCCTCTCTTTTCTCGAAATGGCGACGCAGGCAGCGTCTGCCAGCGAGTCTCTTGATTAAAAAAAAAACTGGCAGCATATCCACGGAGTGAATGATGGATAGTGGGGCGAAGCATCCGTCCGTCCATTCGTTCTTGCTTCCTTCCATCCAAGCGTGCGTCTGTGTGGCCGCCCATGCGTCCATCCGCCCTTCCATGCGTGCGTCTGTTCGTGCGTCCGCACGTTCATCTGTGCATCCGTCCCTGCTTTCGTCCATGCATCCGCTGCTGTGCCCGTTCATGCGTCCATTCGTCCGTGCAGCCATTCGTGCGTCCATCCATGCATCTGTCTGTGTGTCCGTTTGTCCACATATTCAACACTCCAAGTACCACCATCTCGCATCTGTTCATCACATATTCCTCATATAGAAGCACCGCCATCCATCGGACAATCCAAGGACTTAACGAGAGGAGGCACACGCACACTTTTTTATGGCTTGCGCTTCGTGTCTACTTCACACATTTAACCTACTCGAGTTCGTGGTATATACTAGTTCACTGTATTCATGGCACTGCGGCCCAACGCTCGCTAAACCTTTTTAAAACCTAGGAGGTTACACCCATTGAGTTTAACCGTAGCAACCCTTTATTGTCTTCTGTGCGTTGTTGAACAATAAAAATTTGCAGCGTGCGCGTTAACTAAAAGCCAAATTTTCCTGTCTCATTCCCAATTAGCAGCCATTGGCATGTAGATTGAGCACTATATTTTATTGTTCAACAACGCACAGAAGAAATCTTTCACCGGCACCACCTTGGAGGTCAAAATGTTATACTTGTTACCACTACGATGGGTACGAGGGACGAACAGGTGCCACTTTAATGAGCTTCGCCCCTAAAAACCCACTTTGCTCACGCTGCACAGCCATTCACGGCTACCCCGTATATATAAGTCCTGGATCTTGGCCTACAAGGTAATGCCAGGGGGACATTTCTCCTGTGCGTTGAGCAATAAAAGACACTTTGAGTTTGGCGGTACGTAACGAGCCCACGTACGCTGCACTGCCACGGGAGAGAAATGCGCATGTGCAGTGCGTAACGTATCGATACCAAAGGTGTACGCGTACGCCCGAAACAAGACGCTGCCTATGCAACGCAACGCTTACTACGTTACGTTGTCGCGAGACCTCGAAGATACCAGAACTAGAGTATGTGGTGGCAGCAGTGGCGTTCGACGCAGATAGCAACAGCTGACCTGATGCAAGGCCTGTGTATTTCACAATGAAAGGCGATGTTTTCATGTGGACAAGGTATTCCAGCATGTGTTCCGGCATCCTGCTGATTCAGGAGAAATAGCCAGGCGTCTCACGAAAATCCTTCAGAATTTCCTTCGATAGGTTGTGTGCAGGAACGCATCTTTTTCTCCTAAGCCTCTCAGCGAGTGAACCAGTAAATAAAACAGCACCTTGGTACATACTTTTAGCCATGACGCAACATAACACGCCTTTCACGTTGTGTGAGCTTTCACTCCATAAACGTGCTGGAAGTAATCGTTAGGCTATGACTACCTGGAACGCGACCACTTGCTCCAGTGTTTGTGAAGCCTCATTTACAGCAGCGCTGGATACAACGCTAGGGTCGATCCAGTGTGGCCGTGCCCAATCATACGCATTGCGCAGCCAAGTTCAAAGCAAAGATGAACATGCACATTCAGTGCACCTAGGAACGATGCTAAAAATCTTTACAGTGAACGCTATGGCCTTATTTGTACACTGGTGGCCCTTGCCCTGGCCGTAAAGATGTTTTTCGCGCAGATCACAGAGGCCACGTTATTATTGGGACCTAGCATACTTCTAACGTCAGTGGCACTGATGAGCATGCGAAAACCCCTGCGTCTTGAATACGATTTAACTAGTTGAGTGAAATGCATCATGGTACCTTAAACTAAAAGTGTCGTTGCACTCTTCACTGGCAGCGTACGCAACGTCATTTTCAGTGCGCACGCATCTTCCCTGTACGCCCAGCTAAAAGTGTCTAAAAACTCGCAGCTTGCGCCTTCGCTAAAAGTAGACTGCGTGTCGTCGTGTTCCATTCGAGTCTTCTGCCTCTCAGTGCCCATTAGCAGAATTCTGCATGTTCTAGCAGGAAACGCTTGTCCATAATGATGGACCAGCGTATTTCTGCCTCCCAACTATTCTCTTTTGAGCAGCGTCGCGGTGAGCGCCAGCGTTTACGATGCCGCCAGTGTACACTGTAAGCAAAAACTATCCGAGTTTGGGTTTTTTCCGGCTCATGACCTCTGAAAACTCTCTCGGGTTTAAAATTACTACCTCGCGTAGGAGTAAAAGATGGGTACATGACATAGTTTTACCACCACCTCTCAGGCAAGTAGTAAAAGGATGTCAAAATCCAGTTTTACCACTTAGGGAGTTTTCTATCACGTGATTTTTAATCTGCGTTTTAGAGTTTATTACCACGTGACTGCAAGGTGCAGCTGCTTCGGCGGCTTTTGCCCCATACCCCCCCTTGTGACGCTCTCAGTGAATACTGAAGGTACGCGAAGCCCACAGATGTTTTTTTTTTTGCATCGCCGTGCCTCTGGACTGACCTCGAGTCAGCGCACTTTTACTGGAACTGGGGGCAGCATAAGCACAACAAGCGAGAACAGCATTCTTTGAACGAAAAAAAAAGACGGGGGGGAGGGGGCTCTCAAAAAAGAAAAAAAAAAGAAAGAAAACCTGCTGTGGAAAGCTGTCCTGCATATTTTCGCAAAATGTTGCTTTTGCTCGGCGGTGGCCTTGGAGACAGACAGTGCAAGAAGCTCGGTATCTGTGTGTCTGGTTGGGCTGATGGATCTCACGTGTTTCCTACATCACCGAGCGACCGTGCTCGTCCGAGCGCCTCCGAACCTGCACGTCGCGGATATCTCACTTCCGAGCCGAATCGTGAAGATCTGCCAGTGGTAACAAATCAATCTGGCGTTATCGTCCGTGCTTGCTGCTGGAGAAGCAATAAGCAAAATGCTTCACTCTGTCGTCGTCACCGAGCCGTGGCCACCAGTGACCAGTGGGAGTGTGTCGCCGGGGCAGGTGAAAGAAGCATCGCATATATTTTGTTCACAGTAGGCGATGTCTGCATGAGTAAAGTGCAACCCGAATTGCCCACCTCATGCACCACTGTTCTCAACCTGTCAGGTACCTACAAAGACCAAGTCCAAGAAAAAAACATAGGGGACTGTAGCTAAGGTAATCTCTAGTCTTAATAATGCGACATAAGCCATTCAGGTAGGAAAAAAAACTTCAGCTGCACAAGAATCTCATTTTTGGCACATTCCTCTCTGTTTAGTGAAAAACGTTTGAGTAATTGGGTGGCTCACAGGAAGCCAAAAGTAGGCATCCACTTTTATGTCACAGAAATTTAATGTCGGAAAGAGTTTAGGGTAATTTTTATTCCTGTTTTGTCCAGGCGCAGCCAAGTTATGCTCTGAACAACGATTATGTCACATAGAGAACGTCAGAGCAGCTTTCAAAGCGTGAACAGAAAATTAAATATCTCGCACCTCTGTCGGGAACATCTCGACTGTTTCCACGGAGAACACGACGTAGGTGATGTTCAGTAGGAGCTTCACCCACATTATGAGCACAGTGAGTGGCAACGGCAGCTCAAAGGCCACGAGTGCCGCGTGAAAGGCGAGAGCCATAGCCACCGTGGACATGAGGCGAACGATGGTGGACAGATGGTCGTAGTGCTTGACCAGGAAGTAGGCGACCGCCATAGCTGGCGCGTTTCCGATCACCACGACCCACTTGGCGAGCTCGTAGTCGTGGTTCACCGTCTTGCTGTCGGTCGCCAGTCCGCCGTAGTACACGACGAACAACGTGAACGTGGGTCACGCGTACTTTTTGTTAAATTTGAAAGGAAAAGCAGTAAGGGTATGATGAATTAGTGCTGACTCGTTTCTGTCAACTTTTGCTTGTTGCATGGGGGCATATTTTGCGACTCGAGGTCCACCTTAGAGACACTACCATTTACTTTACGGCATGGATTACACGAACAATCAGTGTATCATATAGGGCAGGGCTACCACCAAGCGCTCGAGGAAAGACACAATACTTTATTCAATGGCTGCCGAGTCATTGCGGAATTCTCAGCAATGACCACACTGATGAAGCTGCTCATTTGGCTCATAACCAAGACCTGCGCATGCCTATACTAATCTTCCGCTATTTTAACTATCCTATCCATATTGGTAATTATTTTGCCTTCTTTGTCCCTTAGTGCATACATCCGACTTTTGCCTATCCCAAGTTTCCTCTTCACTGCTTTGACGCTTCCTCCGTTTTTCAGAGCGTGTTCAATTCTCTCCATGTTATACCTTCTTACATCGCATACCTTACGTCTATTAATCAACTTCGAAAGCTCTGCCAGTTCTATTTGTCTGTTGTACTTGACACTTTCATGATTTGACGCTTCTTAAGTAGGTTTTTCGTTCCCTGCGAAAGCTTGCCAGGGTCCTGTCTAGCTACCCTGCCTCCAACTTCCACTGCACACTACGTAATAATACTCGTCAGATTATCATTCATTGTATCTACGCTAAGGTTGGTTTCCTCACTAAAAGCCGAGTACCTGTTCTGCAGCGACACTCTGAATTCCTGTACTTTCCCTCTCAGTGCTAGCTCATTGATTGGCTTCTTGCATATCAGTTTCTGTCGTTCTTTCTTCAAGTCTAGGCGAATTCGAGACCGTACCATTCTATGATCACTGCATCGTACTTTGCCAACCACGTCCACATCCAGCACGATTCCTGGGTGTACACTCATTATAAAGTCTATTTTGATCTTACTTTCGCCATTAGGGCTCCTCCATGTCCGCTTGCGGTTTTCTCGTTTTTGGTAGAAGGTATTCAAAATCCGTAAATTATTGCGTTCCGCGAATTCTACTAGTAGCTCTCCTCTGGCCAGGATAGTTAGAATAGCGGAAGAGTTTTACAGAGATCTGTACAGTAGCGGAGACAACCACGACCTTAATACTATAAGAACTAGCAGTAACCCAGATGACACCCCACCAGTAATGATAGAAGAAGTCAGAAAACTTTGAAGAGCATGCAAAGAGGCAAAGCTGCTGGTGAGGATCAGGTAACATCAGATCTGCTGAAAGTTGGAGGACAGATTGTGTAAGAAAAACTAGCCGCCCTGTTTACGAGGTGTCTCCTGACGGGAAGAGTACCAGAGTCTTGGAAGAACGTTAACATCATCTTAATACATAAGAAAGGAGATGACAAGGACTTGAAGAATTACAGGTCGATCAGCTTGCTCTCTGTAGTATACAAGCTATTTACAAAGATAATCGCTAACAGAGTAAAGAAAACATTAGAATTCAATCAACAAAAGGAACAAGCAGGATTTCGAACAGGCTACTCAACAATTGACCACATTCATACTATCAACCGGGTAATAGAGAGATCATCAGAGTATAACCAACCACTATACATAGCCTTCATAGATTACGAGAAGGCGTTTGATTCAGTAGAAATATCAGCCGTCATGCAGACACTGCGGAATCAGGGCGTAGATGAAGTATATATAAACATTATGGAAGAAATCTACAGGGGATCAACTGCTACCATAGTGCTTCATAAAGAAAGCAACATGATACCATTCAAGAAGGGTGTAAGGCAGGGGGACACTATCTCCCCAATGCTATTTACCGCGTGCATACAGGAGGTTTTCAGAAGCCTAGAATGGGAGCAGTTAGGGATAAGAGTTAATGGAGAATACCTTAGTAACCTGCGCTTCGCCGATGACATTGCATTGCTGAGTAACTCAGGGGACGAATTGCAACTCTTGATTACGGAGTTGAACAGAGAGAGTAGAAAGGTGGGTCTTAAAATTAATCTGCAGAAAACGAAAGTAATGTACAACAACCTCGGAAAGTAGCAGCGCTTTGAGATAGGTAATAGTGCACTTGAAGTTGTAAAAGACTATGTCTACTTAGGGCAGGTAATAACCACAGAGCCGATCCACGAGATCGAAGTAACTAGAAGAATAAGAATGGGGTGGAGCACATTCGGCAAGCACTCTCAAATTATGACAGGTAGATTGCCACTATCCCTCAAGAGGAAGGTATATAACAGCTGTATCTTGCCAGTACTTAGCTACGAAGCAGAAACCTGGAGAATTACAAAGAGTGTTCAGCTTAAATTGAGGATGACGCAGCGAGCAATGGAAAGAAAAATGGTAGGTGTAACCTTAAGAGACAAGAGGAGAGCAGAGTGGATTAGGGGACAAACGGGGGTTAAGGATATCATAGTTGAAATAAAGAGAGGAAATGGACGTGGGCCGGGCATGTAGCGCGTAGACAGGATAACTGCTGGTCATTAAGGGTAACGAACTGGATTCCCAGAGAGAGAAGCGGATTAGGGGGAGACAGAAGGTTAAATGGGCAAATGAGATTAAGAAGTTTGCGGCTATAAATTGGCAGCAGCAAGCACAGGACCGGGTTAACTGGCGGAACATAAGAGACGCCTTTATCCTGCAGTGGACGTAGTCAGGCTGATGATGATGATGATGATGATACTAATCTTGAAGATGGATGCTGCGCGGTAATTAAAGTCACTTCCTCACCGTATCAAGTCTCTAAAATGAAGTAGGGAGGGTTTCTCGAACGCGCGCCTGAATTCGTCCTAAATCCTCAACTTCGTTTGTCGCCCGGGCTCTCACGACGTGATAAATGCTATGTCGCATGTGGTTGGGCATGACATTTACAAATGCGTATTCATGTCCCATTGAAATGGCAGCAATGCGGCCGTGCAACATTTACAACTGCGAGGAGACACTCGAGCACATTTTATGCGACTGTTCAAGTGACCAACCTTAAAGACGTTCTATGGCTGAAATGCTTGGTCACCTGGATACAGGACAACTTACAGAAAAGAAGATACCGAGACCTTGGTAGATGGTTTCGCATACGTGTAAAGTGACCGAAGCATCTCGTGTGCTGCTTAAAGGGGCCCTGAAACGCTTTTTCAAGTAAACACGGAATAAATTCACTGAAAAAGCTTATTGCCTCACGAATTCAGCAAAAAATTTAAAAAATCCATCCAGTGTGAGTGGAGCGACAAAGGTTTGTCGCATGCATGGTGCTATTGCATTCTCTCTTCTCTCGTCCCGACGAAAGCACTGGAAGCTAAGCAGGGAGGGATGGTAGGGCCACAGAAAACGTCACATGCGCCTCGTGTCGTTGAGCACAATTTCTTTTATTTTTCGAATGCGGCGCTTTTTCAGTGTGATCAAAGTGGACGATTGGGCCAGTCAGTGTGATCGCGCGAGCACGCGTTGACAAGTAGCGACCTCCGCGGTGGTCTATGTAACAAGCGAGCGAGCCATGTTCAAATCAGCCAATGGCTGGTAGATGGGTAATTTACTTCACGTCTGACTTTTGGGCATATTCCGTGATTTGTCGAGAGAAAAAGCTATTTTTAGCTGACTTTCATAATTTATTTTGGCCGCGTGTTGTGCTATAATATTTGGCTCGCGTGTTGTCGAGAGCCCCTACTACCGGTCGGCAGCGTTTTCTGACCATGCTCAAAAGGTGTTGTAGGGCCCCAGCGGACGTCACGAGCGCTTGTGAAAGAGCAGCGTGAGAACATGTTGGTGTAATCACGAGCTGAATATTTATTCATATCTGTATTACTCATGATCATTTTTCTCTACCTCATTGGCTTCTATTATTCCCCCTTTTTTTCGTCCCAACCGAGCCAAGCTTGGTTGACCTCCCAGCCTTTGCTCTCCATTTGTCTCTGTCGCAGCTTGAAACAACGACAACGGTATCGCATAGGTTCCAAGCAACCAAAGCTCTCTTTCGCTTCCTTAAGACCACCTTACATCACGAGCGCTTGTGAAAGGCACATGTGAAGTGCAAGCATCATGAAACGCCGCACTGGCGACATGCGAAAAGTATGGCACTGATCCCTCCGTCATAGAAATTCTTGTAACACGAAATTGCACCATGTCTTCTCATAAGTAGTTGATTTTTCTGTGTACTTTGATAATGAAGAGCTAGCACAATGTTCATTGTTTGGCTGTTATGGCAACATATGACACAAAAGCAGCCACTCTAATGCCTAATGGCACATATGTATCTCGAAGATGAACGGCCATCGTCATAATTCTATCTTTGTGGTAATTATGAGAACATACACTTAGACAAAGCTTGTCGTGGGTACCGTTCAATGACTACATCAACGCATGCACAATAGGTACTCCACCTCGTTATGAACAAATTCAAAGTGTCGGTATTTGAGGCAATAAACACAAAGGCGTGCGCTGTCAGCTAATAGGTTACCTGCGCTTGTGCTCATCTATATACCACACAGCGCCTCAGAAAAGCGAGGATTAAGTGGCAGCTTGAGCCGTGAATGCTGCAAGGTGTTACAGATCTGTCACTGCAGCAAAGTGCTCGAGGAGCGGCGTTCACCTGTCTACGGCGTGATCGCATTACGACCTTTTTTAGAACAGTTTCGTTAGTCCACTAAATAACTTTAGTCCTTTCAGACACCAACTCTGAGAACTGAACGTAAGTGTGTTGATTCGCTACCATGTTGCCTGAAGGCGCTCAATCTTCTATCGCTAGAAGAATAGTAACATAATTCTTAAGTTTACCCGGTGTTCTAGTGTCTCATCCCAATTAAGTTGAAAGATAAATATTCCTTTACATGAAGTAAAAAATGTTTGCATTTGGCACAAACAGAATAATATTTCAGGCTAAGAATATAGTGCATTTTGCACATTCAGTTTAGTTATGTCCAATTTGAGCACAGAAAAATTCTGCAGTTCACACTGCTCGCAGGAAGCAAAACGTCGCTCGACTCGTCGAACGGTGTAGTGCCTTCAGAAAAGTGGACATATGTATCAGTACACTGCAAACTGCAGTTAATTGAAGACATATTTATTATGCAGATTGTTCAATTCATCTACAGTACGACATATCTTGCTCTTTCATAGCTTCTAGTTGATGCCAATAGCAAAAACGAGTGGGCCACACAAAATGGCTTACATAGCGGCTCAAAAAATTCGAAGTAGCCTACTGAGAAATACCGTTGGTGCATGTATGAGCTGCGCTATTCGGTGACAAGATGTCACATTAACAAGTTGTCACATTAACGAGGCGGCACGTTCACAAGAGGCGAAATGCAAAGCACTTCGTGCGTGGTCGCCGAACCGAACCACAAAGTATGCTCCAACCATACAACTTCTTACGATATTATACGGAAAGCCGGCGCTGCCTTGAATCTATCGAAGCGAAACTGCCGCTCTTTAGCGTAATGATGCACAAGTTCAAATCCTCGCTGCCGGACGGCGAAACCACACCGACCAGCCAAGAATACTGTGAGAGGAATGAGATGTGCGAGCGGGGAGATAGAGAGAAGCACGAAAAAAAATTGGCCCCGTATCTGTATTACTCTGCACATGTCGTCGAAAGACAATAGTCTTGCGTGTGGAGAGAGTGAACAAAACATTTATTCGATGTTCTGTTTAGGAAAATTTATGAATGGTATTCTAGAGGCGCTGCGTTAGACTGCCTCGAGCGTGCAGCGGAGGCGAACGAGCGCATCAAGTCACGTCACACGTGAGACATGAGTGCCATCTGGCAGTTTTTTTTTAAACAAAGTGCGTGGCTCTGAGAAGGGTGTGCGCCCCCACCTCAGAGGTGATATAGTGTAGAACTCAAGGCGACGGGTAGGTGCCACCACTGTCTCGTTTTAGCAAAGCGCTTGAAACACTCACCGTTCCGTGCAAGCATTGGATGGTCGGCGCAGGGTGATAAGCGCTGCGGTCCTTAAAATTACTCATGTATGCCTTTTCTGGTAAAAAGCACACATGCAGAATATATACGTGTTGATATGGTGTCTCAGACACGCGCAATAATTGCTTTTTATACGACAATTACACAAGTATGCTTGCTTCTTGAGCAACATAGGTGGGCGCCATGGATGGGGTTGGCCGCGTCAAATACCCGATGCTGTTAGGAGTAGATAAACAGACAAATGTACAAACAGATAGACAGCCAGACCAAAATTTTTGCGTCGAAGGTCCCCAAGAAAGACTATCGTCTTTAAAAAGCCGCCAGGCCTGCGCGCAACGCGCAGCACAATCGCAGCGAAAACGCAGGTTACTGATGTACTCTCCATTAACTCTTATCCCTAACTGTTCCCATTCTAGGCTTCTAAAAACCTCCTGTAAGCACGCGGTAAATAGCATTGGAGAAATTGTGTCCCCCTGCCTTACACCCTTCTTGATTGGTATTCTGTTGCTTTCTTTATGAAGCACTATGGTAGCAGTTGATCCCCTGTAGATTTCTTCCAGAATGTTTATATATACTTCATCTACGCCCTGATTCCGCAGTGTTCGCATGACGGCTAATATTTACTGAATCAAACGCCTTCTCGTAATCTATGAAGCTACGTATAGTGGTTGGTTATACTCTGAGCACATACACTTAGACAAAGCTTGTCGTGGGTACCGTTCAATGACTACATCAACGCATGCACAATAGGCACTCCACCTCGTTATGAACAAATTCAAACTGTCGGTATTTGAGGCCATAAACAGAAAGGCATGCGCTGTAATCTAATAGGTTACCTGCGCTTGTACTCATTAATACCACACAGCGCGTCAGAAAAGCGAGGATTAAGTGGCAGCTTGAGCCGTGAATGCTGCAAGGTGTTACAGATCTGTCACTGCAGCAAAGTGTTCGAGGAGCGGCATTCACCTGTCTACGACGTGATTGCATTACGACCTTTTTAGAACAGTTTCGTTAGTCCACTCAATCTTTATTCCTTTCAGACCCCAACTCTGAGAACTGAACGTAAGTGTGTCGATTTGCTACTGTGTTGCCTGAAGGCGCTCAATCTTCTATCGCTAGAAGAATAGTAACATAATTCTTAAGTTTACCTGTGTTCTAGTGTCTCATCCCAATTAAGTTGAAATTAAACATGCCTTTACATGAAGTGAATAAATGTTTGCGCTTGACACAGACAGAATAAAATCTCAGGCTAAGAATATAGTGCATTTTGCATATTCAGTTTAGTTATGTCCATTTGGAGCACAGAAAAATTCTGCAGTTCACACTGCTCGTAGGAAGCAAAACGTCGCTCGACTCGTCGGACGGTGTAGTGCCTTCAGAAAAGTGGACATATGTGTCAGTACACTGCAAACTGTAGTTAATAGAAGGCATATTTATTATGCAGATTGCTAAATTCATACAGTACAACATATCTTGCTCATTCATAGCTTCTACTTGATGCCAATAGCAAAAACGAGTGGGCTACACAAATGGTTTACAAAGCGGCTCAAAAAATTTGAAGAAGTAGCCTACTGAGAATTACCGTTGGTGCATGTACGAGCTGCGCTATTTTGTGTTAAGATGTCACATTAACAAGTCGTCACATTAACGAGGTGGCACATTCACAAGAGGCGAAATGCAAAGCACTTCGTGCGTGGTCACCGAACCGAACCACAAAGTACGCTCCAACCATACAACTTCTTATGATATTGTATGGAAAGCCTGCCCTGCCTTAAATCTGTCGAAGCGAAACTGCTGCTTTTCAGCGTAATGATGCACAAGTTAAATCCTTGCTGCCGAACGGCGAAACCACACCGACCAGCCAAGAATACTTTGAGAGGAATGAGATATGCGAGCGGGGAGATAGAGAGAAGCACGAAAAAAAATTGGCTTCGTATCTGTATTTAATCTGCACATGTTGTCGAAAGACGATAGTCTTGCGTGAGGAGAGAGTGAAGAAGAGATTTATTTGATGTTCTGTTTAAGAAAATTGATGAATTGTATTCTAGAGGCGCTGCGTTAGAGTGCCTCGAGCGTGCAGCGGAGGCGAACGAGCGCATCAAGTCACGTCACACGTGAGACATGAGTGCCTTCTGGCAGTTTTTTTTTCGAAAACAAAGTGCGTGGCTCTGAGAAGGATGTGCGCGCCCACCTCAGAGGTGATATAGTGTAGAACTCAAGGCGACGGGTAGGTGCCAACACCGTCTCGTTTTAGCAAAGCGTTGGAAACACTCGCCGTTCCGTGCAAGCGTTGGATGGTCGGCGCAGGGTGATAAGCAATACGGTCCTTAAAGTTACTCATGTATGCCTTTTCTAGTAAAAAGCGCACATGCAGAATATATACGTGTTGATATGGTGCCTCAGACACGCACAATAATTGCTTTTTATACGACAATTGCACAAGTATGAATGCTTCTTGAGCAACATAGGTGGGCGCCGCGGATGGGGTCGGCCGCGTCAAATACCCGATGCTGTTAAAAGTAGACAGACAAATGTACAAACAGATAGATAGCCAGACCAAAATTTTTGCGTCGAAGGTCCCCAAGAAAGCCTATCGTCTTTAAAAAGCCGCCAGGTCTGCGCGCAACGCGCAGTACAGTTGCAGCGAAAGCTGGAAGAGCGGCCTTTCCGAACCTTTTTAAAACAATTTTGGGTAGCTGCTACAATAGCACTTTCATGGTACGCACGATGTCATAGTTCATCGTAAATTTAGTTTTGTAGAAACGTATTTACAATGCAATCCTTCGTAATTCTTCAGAAAAGTGCGGTACCTCTTGACACTTGCAAGGAACTTGTGCAATTTTATATGCCTAGTGGCTGTTTGCAATGAAGTTTTACCATCAGCATCTCTCAGTGGTAGAACACTGGACTGACATGCAGGGAACACTGCAATGGCATTCATCGAATCCCATCGTGATCTTGGCGTTTTTATTCTGTAGGTCCAATTTTTAATTTCGCGCGATAGTGGTTACGGGCACCGGCGCTGACGTCAGCAGTGGCAGCAGCGGTGACGGGCAACTAATGTGCACGTGACCCTTGTAATCTCATAACTGCTTTCGATGTAAAAAAACGAGTTTATGAATTTGAAGCCTCGTGAATGTGCATCGGTAGCAGAGCCGGCTGATCATCGCCACCCATCATCGCAGATCTAAAGCACATGGTTACGACTCCGATGTCATCGAAATCGGCGAAACTTTTCTTTCCGTTTTTTTTTTCATCGTTTGAAATTTACCCACGTCACTTCTGAGACGGCATTGACGTCAGGGAGGTTTTCTTCGATTAGAGATTCAAACACTTTGTGTTTAAACGTCCGTATGGCCGCAAAGCGAATAAACGTATGTGACAGCAACAAATTGAAGTGATATACGAATGCACTAAGCAGTGAACTCTTTTTGTTTTTGTCGCTCGTTACACCACAAAACGCTGATGTGCATAATGTGGCTGCACTAAAGAATAAATCAATTTTCCATCTTTACATAGTCTGAACGTAAAATGTTTACACGTCGATAACCCGTTATCGAGCGAGCTCACCAGGCTACGCTGAGGACGAAGCTTCGGTACGCCATTCCACCGCACACAACTGTAGCGGCCAGCGATCGCTTGGCAGCCTCCAGCAGCGGTGCGGCTCGGCCTCCGGGCTGGTTGATCGTGGCCGCGTGCCGAATGGCGTCGATGCGCCTGCGCACTCGGTCCGTGTCCTCGTCGTTGAACCTGGCCGCGTACACGGCGACGCGCTCGGCGTCTTCGAAGCGCAGGCTCACGAGGAGCCAGTGTGGCGACTCTTCGACCAGGCCCGTGGTGACCAGCAGGAGTGACGATGGTAGCAGGACCATCAGGTTGAACATGACCCAGTTCTGAAGTAAATATTATAATTATTTTAGTGGCAATACAATAAACCATCGCCAATCAATAATATATTTAACGTGCCCTGAAACAACCATGAGTTTTAGTGCAGGCGCACGAAAAAAAAAACGCTACAAACAAATAAAACATACAAATACTCTTCAAAAATTATATAAAATTCTGAAAACACAAAGAAAAATCGTTGCGAAATTAGAAGAATAGAAAGACAAGGCTAGAATGATAAAAAATAAGTGCTAAATAAAGGAGAATATACCCAACTATGCTGAAACCTTCGTGAAAAATTAACAGGAAAAAATCTGTACATAGTGAAAAACAATGTTAAAACAGTGCACAGATAATTAGCAACAATGAGTGCGGACAGTGAAAGCCATTAAGATCATGAAAATTAACATATAGAAACTTTGTATTCTGTGAGCAGTAGAGTGTTGAAGGAGGTTGGCAGGCAAATGTAATAGCCGATTTTCTCAGGTCAACATACGCGGAATCTGAAAACTTACACAAATAAGAAGTAAAGGACAGGATATCATACAGAAAACTAGTTTGAAAAAAAAATAACATATCAGTGTGATTCTGTCGGCAGTAAAGTGATGGCAGTGATGATGATCTAGCAGTGTTGGAACGAAATCCAGAGTCATCTACAGAGAAACGATGATTGTGAATGCTTATGAACAGTTTCTGGACTCAATCAATGATGTCACTGCTAGGTTTAAAAACTTCACCCCAGATCACTGCCTATTCAAGCTAAACTACGAATCGGCCCAGTTGAAAATATCGTTTTTGAAATTTTTGTGAAAGCACACATGGATACAGAAGAAAACTCAAGCGGGCGCAATCTAACAACTGGTTTATTTTTGAGAAAACATTCACTTTATAGCCCTCGGATCCGCGCTCTCCCCCTCACCGAAAAACAAATGCACTGCGCACATATCACAAATAATAATAATACAAGTTCGTTGAATAACAGACATGAGCGAAATTTCTTTCGCTATAGGATATACTGAAAGGTGGCTAACAGACTTGTCTCCCTGCTTGTCTATGAGACAAGTTGAGGAAGACGTATTGTGGTTTACAGTTTTAGAAGCCTGCTGGATAATGAGTTGTGGAGAGATTCTGCATTTTATTATTATTATATGTGGGGTTTAACGTCCCAAAACCACCATATATTATGAGAGACGCCGTAGTGGAGGGCTCTGGAAATACGACCACCTGGGGTTCTTTAACGTGCACCCAAATCTGAGCACACGGGCCTACAACATTTCCGCCTCCACCGAAAACGCAGCCGCTGCAGCCGGGATTCGATCCGCAACCTGTGGGTCAGCAGTCGAGTACTTTGGCCACTAGACCACCGCGGTGGGGCATATTGTTAGTGCTGGTGCGCAAGAAAAACGCATGTGGGTGTGGTGTAATGTTTGGCGTGTTGGATTACTGCATACACGGTATACGCATGCTGAAGGTGCAATTGTAATTCATACTAAACGGAATTGTAATTTCTACTAAACAAACGTTTTAAGCCTATCGCGTTGGAACAAGTACCTTTATCAAGGCAGCGAGTGCAGCGACGTATATGGGCGCGAGTACAGTAGGCCAGCATATGGCTAGGGCACAGTAGGGCGCCCTGGGTCCTGGCTGCGTGCTTTCGAAGAGTAGAATAAACGAGATCACTTCTATGGCGCTGCAGGCAGCCGACGATAAGCATCGCAGGAGAGCGTAGACCACGAAGGAGCGCGCCACGCAGGTAGCCAAACCCGACAATACCACTAAGCTTGAAGCCCAGAGGAGTACAGGGCGGCGGCCTAACTTGTCCGATGCTAGGCCTACGCACGGTATGGCCAAGACACTCGCTGCAAAGACGAAATAAGTTAGGATGAATTGATTTTCGCCATGTTGTTTCAGACCAACATTGCAATATTGCACGTTCCTTCGCAAGGAGCATACTGACAGTACTTTCTCCTATTGTCAAATATACAGTGCTCCTTTCTCTAAACATTGATGTATGTCAAATTTGCTTTGTAATGGTGAAATGTGTACCACAACTTAAAATATTCAAGTCTTCACTGTGTGTTACTTACGTGGCACATATGTGTTCATCTTTATATATGGGAAGAAATCATTTCAAACCAATGAAAATGCTAACAAAAAAAACAAATTCGCCTTCTTCTAGTGCGAACTCCTTATCTTTGGTGAAGGCCTCACTAAGACAACAGTTACTGATTTTTTTACTGAAAATAACGTAGACAAAAGTCTGCAGGCGAGTACGCACAGCACTCTCATTAAACTAGCACCATGCTTTGTACTGTCAATAGAACTATAATTTATTAAGAAGGCACTCAAACAATCTACAATACAAAATATCAAATTAATTGTAGAGTTCATTGCTGAACTTGTACAATCGAAAACAAGGCAATGAACGTTCGCTTTACCTACAAACAATGAAAGTAGTTATTCCCTAGGAATAGGATGAAAGTGTTACTGAAGTACTTAGCTAAATAAGTCACGCTGAATTCGGCGAGTTTCGTGATAGAAGAAATAACAAAGAAAACGTTTGATATGACGAAGCATACCATTGCAAGAGGTCGCGGAACAGGACGCTTTCGCTTCTTCACTTTATGCTGCTTCATCAGTTATCTTACAGTTGACGTGTAAGCAATTACGAGGCTGCAGCAGTTAACGCAGCTAGAACACGCAAGCGCCCACGCCGTCCGGCTTGCTCCAGTCTGCATGGCTCTGGCCAAACTTGTCTAGGATTATGTATACTATTTTTACACAGGATGCCTAAGCTATGGTTAACGTCATTGTGGTTACATTAACTGCTGTTCGCTTTGTTTATGCAGTATGGGTAACCATGGTTATGCCGGATACTGCGGCTGCAGGAAACCGTGCTTGGCAACATCGGTTCGCCAGTTGACTGAAAAATGGCTGTACCCTTGAGCCGTGAGTGCATATCGGCGAGCATGCGAGAAAAACGGATTAACGGGACTGCAGGAACCACGAAAGCTTGATAAGATAAGCGAAAATACTTTGCGTAATATGCGGAGCACGTACCACAATACAAAGGTGTGCGCGGCAATAACAGATGAGTTGAACGCATATATTTCCATATTCCCATAATTGTACATTTGAGGAACCTTATGCGAGAAATAAGTGGCACGTTGTCGTACGAAGAATAGCGATCTGCTGATTTGTGCGTCAGTTTATTGTACGCCTGGTTGTGTGCGCCCGCTTAGCCAATGATGCTTTTGCGCTGTGTAACATCAGCGAATCGTGTTTAACGCTAATCGCTGTTCTACGCGATCGTGCCCAAGAATAATTACCTATGGTTGGTCATAGTGGCGGCTAACTTGCCTCTGTAACGTGGGTATTAGATGATGTTGTATAGCGCCAACAGTTAAAGAGCGTCTGTAGGCAGGATCTTGCTGCACAGCTCCTATGGAACCATCACACCCATAAAACGTCTGATTTACACATATCTTGAGCACTGGTGCGCAAGAAAAACGCATGTGGTAGTAGCCTAATGTTTGGCATGTTGGACTATTGCGTACGCGGTCTACGTATAATGGGGACTCAATTGAAATTCATACAGAACGTAATTGTAATTTCTACTAAACGAGCTTTTTAAGACAAAGCGTTGGAACAAGTACCTTTATCAAGGCAGCGAGTGCGGCGACATATATGGGCGCGAGGACTGTGGGCCAGCATATGGCTAGAGCACAGTAAGGCGCCCTGGGGCCAGGCTGCGTGCTTTCGAAGAGTAGATAAACGAGATCACTTCTATGGCGCTGCAGGCAGCCGACGATAAGCAGCGCAGGAGAGCGTAGACCACGAAGGAGCTCGCCACGCAGGTAGCCAAACCCGACAATACCACTAATCCTGAAGCCCAGAGAAGTACAGGGCGGCGGCCGAACTTGTCCGACGCTAGGCCTACGCACGGTATGGCCAGGACACTCGCTGCAAAAACCAAAAGAAGTTAGGATTAATTTCTCTAATGTTTGACATTTTTTGCCATATGGTTCCGGACCATCATGTTGCAATATAGCCCTTGCCTTGGCAAAGAGCTCCACTGACATTACTTTCTCCTATTGTCAAATATCCAGTGCTTCTTTCCCTAAACAGTGTGTATGTCAAATTTGCTGTGTTATAGTAAAATGTGTACCACGCCTTTCAAATATTCATGGCTCTGCAGCGTGTTACTTTACGTTGCACTATATGTATTCATATTTGTAACATTCAACTTGTAACTTTGTAATACTCAATTTTGTAACTCATTCAAGCAATGAAATGCAAAAATCACTAAATCGCCTTTTCGTCTAGTGCGAACTCCTCCATCTTTGGCAAAGGCCTCACTACGACAACAGTTACTTGATTTTGACTGAAACTAACTTTTGGCAAAATGTCGGCAAGGCGAGTACATACAGCCCCACTCATTAAACTAGCACCATGCTCTTTTTGCCGAAACTCAATTTTCATTCAACAAATCAAGCAAGGAAAATCCATCACAGTTTATTGATTGACTACCCGAATACTTGGAGTAACCTTTTAATTTATTACATTTCACCAATTTAATAGATAAAAGTGTAATTACGGACTCATTTTATACCAACAGTGCATTAATTATTATTGATTAGAAATGAAAGAAAGGCTGCCTGTGAGTACTAGTAGCATCAAAGAAAACAGATACAGTAGCACGCATTCACAAAGATATTCTGCGTGCAGTGAGGTCCATATTGTTGCAGGTATGTGCATTTGTGCCGAAGTGTATCAGTAAGCACCTGTTCCTTGTAATGACTGGACCTAATGGCCTACGCCATAGGGAATGCTTGCCGTTCTAAGTGTTTATTTCAACGTCAATAGTACCCACACCTATTCACAGCCAATCAAACAATCCTGAAGCTTCTACCTTGTTTATGACATATTCGAGAAACAAGCTGTGGGGGCACGTTAAGTTCCACCGACTACCAGGCTACCATGTCCGACTACAGATGGTATATAGGTTTAAAACAAAAAGTATAATTGACTATTATTCAATTGAAAAGAACGGGTACCTGTAGGCCTCGAGTGAGCGGCTTCTCGTGAAGAGAATGACTGTGATGAAGAGCGGTGACTGCTAGGTTGGCGAAAAGTTAGTTCCACAAGGCTCACTCGTATCAAATTATTACTCATACTGGAAACGGGAGTATTTGGGAAATCAATGAATATTAGACCATGGCCGGCTTCCTTGGCACACGGGTTAACTTCCACACAAACAATAAAATACCAGGCTTCTTGTAGAAGAACCTTCATTTTTCTTCTTGGCATGCCTTCTCACTCTTTCCTTATGACTTGGATAATCGACCGCTGTTGGGCGCTGCCTTCACTATTTATTCGGACGGCGCTCGGTGACATATAATAGTATCATCATAAGCTTGTTTGCTTCCAAAACCTTGATTGATTTGATTTATTTGTGTGGTTTAACGTCCCAAAACCAACATTCGTTTATGAGAGACGCCGTAGTGGAGGGCTCCGGAAATTTTGACCACCTGGGGTTCTTTAACGTGCACCCAATCTGAGTACACGGGCCTACAACATTTCCGCCTCCATCGGAAATGCAGCTGCCGCAGCCGGGAATCGAACCCGCGACCTGCGGGTCAGCAGTCGAGTACCTTAGCCACTAGACCACCGCGGCGGGGCTTCCAAAACCTCTGTGTGCAGCGAATCAAAAGAAGATCAGCGCATACTTTCTCTAACGTGTCTTGAGGTGACGTGCATACAACGCCGAAAAAAAAATGGACGATTCATTTGCTTTTACTCTATTTATTACGGTTGAAAAGCATTTAGCATATTCTTTACAGGCAGACCTAAATTGCAAAGAGGTTTGGTCGACAAAGCATGATTGGCTGTCTGAAAAGGAATGCCGAACGGGCAGCTATACATTCTATACGTCACTTCAATTCCCGCCTATCGAACTGATTAGCTATGACATTACTGTCAATATGGTGTTCTTAATCACAGCGACCTTTATGTATGTGTGACGAATTGGACCTGAATGAACTGGAAGAAGGCTCAATAGGCAAAATACCTCGCATTGATTCACTATGGTACCTTGGCAGTTGGATTCGAAAATGCTTCAGGCACATGTGCTTATGTTGATACAGTTATATGTAGCTATTAACGTCCCAAAACCACCACATGATTACGAGAGACGCCGTAGTGGAGGACAACAAAAATTTCGACCACATGGGGTTGTTGAACGTGCACCTAAATCTGAGCACACTGGTCTACACCATTTTCGCCTCCAGCAAAAATGCAGCCGCCATCGCCGGGATTCGTTCCAACGCCCTTCGGGTGAGCAGTCTTGTGCCATAACCACTCTACCACCGCGATGGGGCCATGTGCTGACCAAGTGCATGTTAAAAGGTGCGAAGTGGTAAAAGTTTTGGGAGTCCTTCACTACAGCGTCTCTGGAAATTGTTCATTGCTGTTTAAACGCTGAACGTCAGGAATGATTTCTTCGGATTTATTAACGTGGCGGTGAAAAGAAATGGGACCCAGATGAAATGGTGGGTGAAGGAGCACTCTTGTGTCCCGCTGCTATTATGGCTATTTTGTTTGCACTGCCAGGTTTTGATGAATAGCTCAATTGGCTTATTGGCCTAATTCTTTGAAACAAAGCACCTAGCTTCTCATACAGTGGTCAAAGACAACTTCTAGGGCACATTTGTGATTTTCATCGTTTACAGCTTTCTTATCAGTGTATAAAATTGGCACCCACCTTCCCCAGAAGCCATTCACACCGAAAGTTGTCCGGCGAGACCTCTGCGATATGAGGCAATGCAATGTTTTTGCACATTGCCTGACAGTGTTGCGCCTGCAGGATCAGTCTATATTTCACCAAGCGACGAAGTTACGTGATAACGTTATAATTTGACGTCAAGGTAAAGACATCATGTCAGGTTTTGTTGATGTCCGATGACATGAGGACGCTATGTCATGACTTTATCACGTGACTACTTTTGATATCACTTGTGTTGATGCCACGTACTTTGACGGTCACTTTTGGCGTCTTGTGAGGCATCTACGATTTCTATTTACTATGCGTGTGTTTTCCCATTTCGCCCGCGTCATCTGGACATCCCAAAGTAGCGCGTGCAGCGAAATTATAGCTTACCTCCAGTGTATGCTGCTTTCAGAAGTTCCTCGTACCACGACCTGTCGCAGACCAGGTTCCAGCGAGCGATGGCGTTTCTGCCAGGCGTATCAGGTTATAGGCGAAGCTCTCGCAGTGGACCTCACTGGCGTTAGTTCTGTCTATTGTCACAGGTGGCTGGGTGCTGGCTTCCAGATTCGAGATCGCGGGGGCACCAGCCTGCGACGTGGAGGCCGCTAGGGGCGAAGCTGGCGCATCGAGTGGCTCGTAGCGCTCGCACTGCTTGAAGTCCCCGTTAGAGTCGCGTGGGATGGCGATGTCTTTCCACGTCTGCTCGGATAGGGTGGCGAACTGCTGCGGAGGCGCGCACCAGTGCTCTACCGGCTCAATCGATCGATGTAGTGTGAAGCTGTAGGAGTAGGCGAGCATAGTTGCCAGCTGCGTTGAGTAGGAGCGAAATGATTGTTAATGTACACACACGAATGTTTTCATTGCTCCTACAGGGCACCCACCTTTGGAGAGGCGGCATGATATGCGGAACAAACTGCCACTGATTGTGCCCGTCGTCTCAATTTTTTTTACTTCACACTTCCCACTTTTTGCAAACGAGTGCTGGCCACCTGGTCCGGTGCCTGGGGCACCTTACTTGAGCAGCATCATGTATCCTTTATATTGATAGTTTGATACCTATTGAATGTAGCATTTGTAGGAATGAGCGTATAATGTTGTCACGAGAGTATCATTAGGTACTTGTTACTCAGGTTCATAGATAGAAAACAAGAGCCTTTAAATAAAAATGCCTGATACCTGAGGGCGACAGCATACCCTATAACCTCGTATATTTGTCCCAGAAGGCCAGCCACTACTCTTGCCAGCCTACCTCGCGTCAGTATACTAGAAAGATGGAGCTGCTTTGGTTCCATGCTTCTACATTTTTAAGGACAGGTATGGAGCAAGTGGGCAATAATTGTGGGAATGCGACAGCAGGTATTACATCAAAATAACAGTGGCGTAGCTCTCTGCAGACACCGTTCATGTCCATAACTTCTATCAGGCGAAGTGAGGACAACATATCTACAATCGCATGGCACTTCAGCCCACGCTCTTTTCCTATAGTAGAGAATTCCACTGCAGAGGTGCGCTGGAGCTTCAGACTGCTTTGCAAAAAGACCTTGTACAGGCGTCATGCCACGCAAGGAATGGCGTCAACACGTGTGTATAGGTTGGTAGCCAAGCAAAATAAAAACCAGGCGTCATATAATCCAAACTGTGCAACTAGCGCGTCATAACATTTGCTGTCTGGCCAGTTGACGCCTAGCTAAACTTGGCGTTCATGACGTTCACGTGAAAAAGACGGGTGAAGCAGTGAAGAATGCAGGTAAAACACAAAAAGCACACTTTTTGTGCTTTTCCGTGTTAAAGCTCTCTTCTACGTTTTCTAAACATCTGCGCCATCACCTCAAGTTGAACTAGCGTGTCTTGAGAAGCTTCCGAACAGCCAACACGTGTAAAGCAAGTGTTTCATCGTCCTCAGCCGCAACATCAACGAAATGCCCATAATAGCTTACATATGTGTAGGGATACATTCGTTGTCTTCAAAGCTCTGAACACTGTTTCAGTGGGTGCTGCCCGAAAATTTATGATTAATATTAATGGCGTAATGGACCCCTAGCTTGTATATGCGCTTATATTAACCCCAAGAGAGCTTGGTATAACATGATTATGTGGGCTGCAAAAGAAACCTGTTTGCTGCTTTCGAGTAGGCGCTCTTGGTTTTCTTCTTAGCGTATTGAAAACGAACAGTCGCACTCGAAGTGAGATGAGCCAAGAAAACGAGCGTTTCGCAAGAGACAGCTATAAAAGGAAGTGAGGGCTACGATTGAATATTCAAGGTTGTGTAGCTCAGCTACCAGAACCCCATTTTGAAGAATGGCAGCCACATGTTCATTGTAGTCTCACGCAAACTGCAACCCCACAAATAATTTAAACCTAATTGATTTTTAGCGCACTTTATTGCCTACAAGTGCTCACAAAGTGATTTTAGCACACGGCAGAATGTGCCATGGTCAGCGGTTACGCCAAAAAACCATGTCCTCGGACATTTGCCGGGTGTATGACATCTAAAGCATGGGTGAAAATTTGGCAGACCACGTGCACGCTTCATTAAAATGCGTAGGATAGTCTCCTGGGAACTTTTGAGCCCCCTGCACGTAATAGGTCATGTGATGTTTTTCTGGTTTGTCGCTTTGTAGTCCCTTCTGTTTTTGAGACATGTCTGTCCGTAACCAAATTCAGTATCGAAGCAACTTCAGATATATTTTCACACGGCTGTTCAAAACATTAGGCCAGCCGTGATATTTAGGAACCAGCTGTTGAAATTTTGGCAAGGCCGCGTTACTTTTTCTTGGTGATATTGCACTGCAGGACGCAAACATGCCAGCATTGTTTGCTTTGTTTTGTGATTGTATTTTAAAGCAGCAGTACTACCTCAACGCTTGAGGTATTGTACGTTGATAATCCAACTGTCATCGTGGACAGCCACATTTCAAAATATAAAGGTCTGTCTGTACCTATATTACGATAATGTTATGGAATAAATCTGCCCCAGAATAACCGTTTCTGACCTACATGCCTCGAAATGTTTTGCAGCTCTGGACAGGTCTGGTGAGATATCAGCATGTCAATTTAACTCCTTGCTTTAAAGAAATTTCTAGAAGAATATTCCAGTGAATCTTGGCGCGAAACGACATTGAAGCGAAGCCGGCAAGGTTCCTTTCGATGTTGCATTAGTGGTTGCCAGACTGGGAGGGTGAGGCTTGCCAGACTGCCACTAAATTTGACAGAAAATTTTTTTTCTGTAGTTGTGGCTTCTCCGTGAGAATTTTGTGCCATCCGCGGTGCATTTCGCGAACGAGCGACGCTGGCCGTTTTAATGAACAGAATGAACCGCGCCTAGCAGTAGTCGAGCGTGGCGCTGCCGTGCAATTAGGAGGCTGTTTTAATTAACGGAATAAACGGCGCCGAGCAGAAGTCGAGCGCGGTTCGATAAAGCAGCTCGATAAAACAGCCTTCCAGGCGTACATAGCTGTAGCATATCCGACGTACCCCGATTAACCAGCCTTGGCACGCTTATTCATCGCATGTATATACGAGTCCGAATGATATGGCTTGTGCTTACACAGCTAGGGGAAGCGTAGCGTCCTTCGTCGTAGCGCGCGGTCGACGCGACACGATGAACTGAGAGAAAAAAAAGTAAGGGGGGAGGGGGGCAGCCCATCACCTCCTTTGACTCTATTCAGTTTTCCACGTCATTCCTAATACTGAGACGCGATATCTTCATTGCAAAGCTGCGCACACAGCAAGAGAACGCGCCCCGACTTCTGCTAGGCGCGGTTCATTCCTTTAATTAAAACGGCCTCTTAATTGCAGAGCAGCGCCACGCTCTACTTCTGCAAGGCGCGGTTTATTCTGATAATTAAATTGGCCTCCTAATTTCAAGGCAGCACCAAGCTGGACTTCTGTAACGCGCGGTTTATTCCGTAAATAAAACGAATTCTGCAACGCGCGGTTCATTCCGTTAATTAAAACGGCCAGCGTCGCTCATGCACTCGCGAAATGCACCGCGGATGGCACCAAACTCTCACCGAAAAGCCACAACTACAGGAGAAACTTTTTCCGCCAAATTTAGCGGCAGTTTGGCAACAACCACCCCAAAGCCTGGCAATTGACTTATGCAATGCCGAAAGGAACCTTGCTGAGAAGTCGACCGAACAATCAGATCAACGTTTGCAAAGAGGATTGGCAGATCGGTACCAGAATGTGGATTCACTTTTTAAAATATATTGGTTAGCACGCACCTGTGCACAGAGGAGCATCGTCTTCTGGAATCGTCCGTGGCCGAACGCAGACCTGCTCTCCACCTGGGTCTCTGATGGCGTCATGTAGCCGTCCTGTAGCCTCGGCGTTGTGAGGAACCGCGACGCCGCACTGGTGGAACCCACACTGCCCGGCAGTCGGCACATGTCCGCACTGTGGGAGGGAGGCACGTGCTTTTGGCGGAACCTTTCACCATCTTCACCAAAGTGGGCGCTGGCTGGGGAATATCGGAGCCAGAGCGCTGCGACATCATGGAGGCTCGTTGTTGTTGTGTTGTTGCCCCTTCGCACTGGCACATACCCACTATGGGGGATTGGCCATGAAATCTAGAAGTATCCTATATGAGATATATTAAAAGGTTTATCCTTAATGAAAAAACTAATGATGTAATAGAAAATAATAATTAACTAAAAAGGAATATTAAACTAAACAAATAATTGAAGATTGAATCAGAAGAGAAAAGGTGAGGTAATACTACAGTGGAAGACAGAAATTTTGAGTAGACCAGACAATCGAGCTTATCTCACCCGGTCACAATCAAATGAATATGCAAATTTCATTCAAAATTAGACAAGTGTCTTCAGAAATATATTTAAGCAGGCATTATTATGACATGCGCTTTGATTCTCGAATGAAATTGCATACAGCATCGAATACGCTCCTGTGGCAATGTCCCAAGCTAAAGGCACCGAAACTTAGAACATTATCTGCAGTTAAATTTAAACCTACTGCTTGAAACGGAACAATTAAAAGTCTTTTCCTAATTAATGAATAGTTTTTACATGTTATAAAGTAATGCTCTATTGTTTCCGTTTCTTCACAGAATGGACACAGGGGGGATATCGCCAGACCAGCTCTGTGCAAGTAAAAGTTTAATGGAGGGACACGACATCGAAATTTGGTTAAAATAACTTCTAACTTTTTAGATTGACTCCACTGAGGTTTCCAGGGGTATGTTAGGTGCTGATAGTCCGTATATTTAGTAATATTTTCCATAATATCCGTATAAATAGCCCATTTTCTATATCTGATCGACACTATGTGTTCCGATTCTGGTAGTACCGAGATCACAGGGCCATCAAGTGTGGCTCGAGATAGTGAATCGGCTATTTCATTCAACCGTATGCCACAGTGTCCCGGGACCCAGACTAACTTCAGGAACTTCACATGAGGTGGAACTAATGTTTGTAATGTCGCTAGAGCTCTGATTGTTCTGAAGCTGTGAGAGTAGTACACAGCGAAAGAGAATCAGTAATTATCATTGCACTCTCTTCGTTTGAAGGAAGTTTTCGTAGCGCTAAAATAATAGCCAGGAGCTCAGCTTCGAAAACCGGAGTGAAGTCTGGTAGTCTTACCGAGAATGACCAACCGAGGTAATCTGAGACGATTCCTACTGCTGCCTTTTCTTTATTCACAGAAGCGTCTGTGGCTATTATGTTCTTTATTTCCGCATGAGCTATGTAGTCTTCTAACCTGTCATTTAAGTAACTCGAAGATTGAAACTTAGATAGTGGGGGAAAAATTTCATCACATTCTATCGTAATATTGTGATTTAATGCTTTGGTTCCAATTACCGATCTGATATCCACCTTTATGCTTTCAAGTTTCTTTTGTACAAAAATAATCTGGGGAGTACGAAAGCGTGGCCAGTGAGCGAGGAAGAAGGCGTCGGGGTCACTAATAAAGGCATATGCAGACCGTCTCGCTGATAAGCCGTAAAATTTCAAGTATGTTTGTACTGTTAAGATACGGAATCGGCAAAGAATAGTTGGTATGCGAGCTTCCTGATATAGTACATTAATAGCGACATACCTGGGGAGTCGCAAACACAACCGTAACGCTTCTCGCTCTAATAGAACTAACGGTTTAATTTGTACGTAGGGCACCCGAAAATAATATACACCCAAATTCGAGTATTGGGCGCATGTACATTTTATATATCATTAATAAGGTGTGTCTACGTAACCCATATTTTCTGTTGCTCAACCTTCGCAATAAGCCTGAAGCTCGTTGTGCCTTTGCCACGTTATAGTCTATGTGAGGGCTCCAGTTAAGTTTCTCGTTATAAATAATGCCCAAATATTGATAGACTCTACTTGTGGAATCGGTTCCTGATTATAAAGTACTGAAATTTGAATAGAATCTGCTATAGGGAACACCAGGAGCGCACTTTTACTTATGTTTAGAGACAATGAAATTGAATGCAGCCAAATTTCAAGAGAATACATGTACTTTTGCAATTTTTGATGCAAAGAATAAATGTCACTATCTGCAACGAAAAATGCAATGTCGTCTGCATAAATGTAGACAGTGATATCTCGTTCAATGGGAATTGAGCTCATCAACACATTGAATAACAGCGGAGATAGGACCGCCCCTTGAGGTACTCCACGTTGCTGTTTGAATTTAGATGAGTGACATCCATCCTTTGCACAATAAAATTCTCTCGATTTTAGAAACTCTGCTACCCAATCAACAATATAACGCGGAAAGTCACATTCGTGTAAAGAATTCAATAAAATTGAGTGCTCAACGCTATCATAAGCTTTAGCTATGTCTAGTGTTACTAGTACCGCGTATTGTCGTCTTTTTCGGGCAAGCTGTATTCGGCTCTCTAAGTCGGCATGAGCACACCAAATTGAGCATTCGCTACGAAAACCTATTTGAAATGGTTTCAATATTAGCTTGTCAGCCATCCAAACTTTTATTCTATTATTGAGAACTCTCTCTATAATTTTGATCAGGTGAGATGTTAGAGAGATTGGTCTGATGTTGTCAATGTTAAAACCTGACCCTTGTTTTTTTAATATGGGAATCACTCTAGCTATTTTCCAGTCATGTGGTATCCAGGCATTGCTTAAGGAATAGTTTATAAGGTTGAGGACGTCGCCGGGTGATATCTGGAATAAAATTTTAATCATAGGAACTGTTATACCGTCAGGACCAGGAGCCGAAGAGGGTAAGTTTCTAATTACGCTTGACATTTCGGACAATGTCACTTTTTCGTAGTCAGTCTTTATAGAGGACTTTTGCCAGTTGATTGTCAAAGTCGACGAAAATCTGTTAGCTAAACCTCTTCCGATTGCCTCTAACGAATTAGTCATTTCTTCCGTCGATAACCTGTCATAATCAGAGTTAGCTTAGAGACGGCAGAATTTTGCGCGATCTCATATATCGGAATAACGCTTTCTTATTTCTAGGTTTGGAAAGAAAGTCGAAATGTTTTTGTCATAGTCTTCTTTAGCTTTAGCCACGGTGCGCTTAAATGTAGCAGCAATAAACTTGTAATCTGCCCAATTTTTGGGGGGACTGATTATGAATTAGCTGCTTCCAAGCCGCTTGTCGTCGTCTATGATCACGAGAGCACTCAGAATTCCACCACTGGCTACAAGGCTTTCTCGTATCAGACTCAATAGAAAATTCTGCTTTTTGAACGTTCTTTTAATTACCGCACTTAATTTCATGGCTTTATTTTCATCGTTGTCTTCAGTGGGGGGTAGTCAAAGCAACTTCTAGGTCATTTTTAAATTTGGAATAATTGATAAAGGTTCGAGCTTGGGAGTAAGATGGAATAATGGGGCAAGAAATTTCAAACAGTACTGGTAAGTGGTCACTGTTGGTGGCGCAGTCTAGAGTAGTCCAAGATACGCTAGAAATACCCGAGCTTATAAAACTCAAATCTAAGGCAGAGCGGGATCGGTCTCGGATAAATGTGGGAGTTCTAGCGTTGAGGCATGATAAATTATGGTCTATAGACCAGTCCCACAAGCGTTGTCCACATTGATCAGTCCTAAAACCCCAACTAGTGTGGTGAGAATTAAAATCTCCAACCATAATTTTTTCTGTGCACCACGAACTAACAGCCATGTCTAAACATCGCGTGTCTTGTACACCCAGAGGAAAGTAAAGATTTACCAGAGAGAAGGGAGAGCATCCAGGCAAGGTGATGTCTAAAGCGAAATTTCACATTCGGGGGATATACTTTTGTACGAAGTTTGATCTTTGAACTAATTTATTATTGACAAAGAACGCTAAACCTCCACCTTTGGATGGGCGATCCAGGCGAAAAGACCGGAAATTAGGTAGGTAAAACGAATTATGTGCTGACAGCCACGTTTCTTGCAGTGCAATAATGCTGGATTGAATTTACAAGATAAATACAATAAATCTGTACTAGCTGAATGAATAGATCGGCAGTTCCAATGAAGAATTTGATAGAACCTATCATTTGACAGAATTGTTTCGGCAACTACCTTATCTAAAATGCTGTCTTTAAGAAAATCGCTCTTCGATAGGTTCTCCTTCTGGTATTTTTTGTTTTTTGAATGTTTTGAAGAGCCAGTATTTTTGGAGACAGGGGATCGAGTGCGCTTTAGGGATTTGATGTCCATGTCCATATCATCATAATCCTGATCATCCTCTAGTATGTCTTCACCTATCCTCTGGTTGTCTGTACAAGAGGGCCCTGCAGCCTGTACCCCTGAAGGAGATGACTCTGCGTCTGCTTCACTTGGTGGGAGAGTTACGTTGTCTTGGGAAGTATCCTTCATATCTCTTGGTGTCCCATATATTTGCGTCAACTGAGTGGCTACAATATGAGATAAGGAGTCACAAAGGGTGGTGGCCAGGCGATCTATAGCTTTCTCCATCGCTTTTTCAATCATGTCTGCAATGGACACTGAAGAGAAGCTTCTAAAGTTGCATTATGTCGGGCTGCAACACCAGCATATCCCTGGGTTCTTGCCTGAATTTCAGCGATGGCGTCTTTTCGTGAACAGCGTCTGCGATCAACAATTTCCATAATTTGAGTCTCCCGCGCTTTGGCTGAGCAATTAGCGTTATCTGCGCAGTGCTGCTCATGACAAAGACAACACTTTTCTTCAGTACAATTGCATTCATTTGCAGTATGTGCCTCACCACATTTTCGGCATCTGGGAGCTGACCTACATCCTTTTAAAGTGTGTCCATAGCGCCAACATTTCTGACACTGGAGGGGACGAGGTGACAGTTGTTCGACTCTGAATATTAAAGGCCACGCCTTGATTTCAGTGGGGCGAATCGACCCGGCAAATGTGACAATTACAGACTCAGTAGGGATCTTTGTCTGTTCTACAACTCGTGAGCATCTATAAACTGCAATAGCACCTGCCTCAGAGAACATCTCTAGGACCTCAGCTGGAGTCATGTTGATGTCTACGCCTCGGACAATACCTCTGACGCATGCTAGGTGAGGAGGAATGAAGGCGCTCACCGGATTGGTAGCGAACATCGAGCATTTAAGTAAGTCTTTGACACAGAGCTGGTCAGGAGAAAAGCAGACAATGCCTCCCTTGCCAAACTGCCGGACCTCTGTGATGGTGTGATAGTGAGTGTCGCTGCTTTGAGTTCCGACTGGATCACTTTAGGGGTTTTCATCTTAATGACTCCGTCGTTGCTTGGACTAGGGCCACAGGAACGGAAGCGACGCCATTGCGTAGGAACTGGTCCACTGGTAGCTCCTGCGGTGAAAGAGAAGCAGACCAGAGATAAGTCCCTGGTCCAGGCGAAGAAGCGCATCTGTCTGTATTGACTAGCCGAGGGGACTAGCTAATCAATGCTAAGGCTTTAGATACGCTATCCAAGAAGAAATTCAGTAGAGGCTACTCAGATTTCAGCCAACCCCCAGAGCAAGCAAGCGTGCGAGCGCGTTCGAGACAGCTAGCTAGACCTGGCTAGCTAGACCTGAACAGATAGAACACGTAGTACTTCATCATCCTCGTTCTTCTTCTGCTTCTTCTCCCGCGTCTGGTTCTTCTGACCCTCACTTGTGGCTCATACACACTATGGGGCATTGGCCAATTATTGAGTGGTCCTATAAAAATTATTCAAGTTCAGAGTAGAAGAACTGATAGAGTGAAAACACTACAATTCTTGCACAATGGTTATTGCATGCAATCCGGCATTCTACACTTTCGGGGTCAAAGTATGTAGTTGAAATGGTAAGAGCTGCTTTTGAGGATTTGTGAGGCGCATGACCACAACAGCCGCCCGAGAATCGAAAAAGAAAAAATGGTGCCGACCCTCTTCAATAAAGAGTAACTAGAACTTCAACAATTTTTTCGATGTAATACATTTTTTTATTATGTGTTTCTTTTGCGTTATTTCTTACATAAACTATTTTGATAGGACTATATAATACAAAATTGACACACATGAAACTTTTATAGCAAAGAAAACAAACTACCTACCTGAGCACGGTGATAGAAGACCCTGGCTTGGCAATAATAATATATAACTTCTAGTGAGTGCGCACGTCACTCGCTTCATCACAAAAATGAATTTCCTTGAACATTTCAGACTAGTTCCTTTACAGCTGAAGTTTCTAAAATTTTTTCGAGCACCTGGCCATTGTGTATTAGAAATAAATGAAAAGTCGCGCCTCAATACCCGAGCGGCAATTACTAGTCTTAAAGTTTAGGTCCTTTCTGTAGTGGCTTATACAACTGAAACAAGATATACATCATTTTCGCTTCATGCAGACGTAATAGAATTAGCAAGTTCATGTACAGAACACAGTCACCTAAAGCTTTCGCGCCGAAAACTAATTGGCGTCATTCAGACAATAAGAAGTCTAATAACGAGATTGCGATGTCTTGTATCCCTGTTAATAATACATTCACAGGGGTGGTGTAGGGATGTAACCCGCATGCAATTTTTTATGAAAGTATAGAACGCTACTGGTTGTCATGTGGCCGCTACAGGTTACTTAAAAGACTATTTCTTATCGCGTTCGCTAACCATGGGCTGTACTTCATAGGTGAGGACATACTTTCTTTTGGTGCTTCGGATATGGGCTTGAGCCGCAGGAACACTTTTGAGGGGTTTTGTAGTTATTTTAAGAAAATGAAACGAATACGACTTTCAATTCCTATTTGTGGTTTTTAATGTTGAGCTGATAAATAGTTTTTGAAAAGTTTTGTTTTAATTTTTTCAATTCCGGCTTGATTTTATTCCAATGAAAATTTATTAGGGCTGATCTAAATTGGGTGAAAGCGTATACTGGGCTGGTTATCAAAACTCAATCATCGAAAAATCAACAAACACGCACACACACACACACACACACACACACATATATATATATATATTATATATATATATATAGATATATATTATATATATATATATATATATATATATATGTGACGCTACGATGAATGGGCGACGTGGCGTGGCTCTTACTCCATGTTTATTCTACTCTGCACTTCTTCCTCATCTACTTCTCCTAACCATCCTTGCCTTCTTACGTCACACGATTCCCCCTCCCCCCGAAAGAAGTCGCGTCAAACGAACATAAATGAAAACTGAACATGCACGGCTTAGAACTGAACACTGTCAAAAAGAGAAGATCATTCCAAGTCCGAGAAAGTTTCCGTTAACACACTATTGCTTCACAGGAGAGGACATCAATCCGGGGTATCAAGTACAGCTCTGGAGGGCGAGGTTGGCTGTTGCGCTCTGGACAACATAAGCATGCTTTGAGCGTGAAATCAGATGGAAACAGCTGGTATTCTTGCGATGAATGAACGTGGTGATGGCCTTGAAGCAATGGCTGGATGATTTGCGCAGGTGTCGTGCTATTTGTCTTGATTGGAACCCATGCGTCGCCACCCGTTTGCGTGCTTGTTGACCGAGGCTAGTGCGGTGATTTATGCGTCCTTGCAGAATACAGGGTATGGTTTGGCGCCTTTCTCGACGTTTTATGTCGTGTTGCCTGAGTCTTGATCTCGAATGGAGAAAGTTTACTCGACGTCCCTTGGGAAAATATCCTGGATTCGATGCTTTCTTTGTTTCGAGCGAGAAATCTTGAATATGTCGTTGGCTTGGTTGACACGTTTGTAAACGGCTTTCCATAACCGCGTGTGTCTTCCGAAGATGATTCCATTCGTCGTCGTCCTTGTTCGTATAGCCTTGGAATCTCTGTTGTTCTTGGACTTGCTGGCATTGATGATGTTGCTGCGAAAAGACCTGAGGTGGCAGCCCTTTTTCACCATGACACTGACTTTCTGGGCAATTGAATGTGGTGTCGAGTGGGCAGGTAGTAGTCTCTAGGCTGTTGTGCTGCATTTCGGGTAATGAAGGTAATGCTTCAGAGTTGACAGATACATCATCAGGGGCTTCTTCGCTGTTCGCTGCGAGTAGTTCTTGCTCCTGAATCTGGATGGTAGGTTCGGGGCTTGGCTGAGTATTCTACGAGCTCCGCAACTCTATCCCGACCATTGTGAGCGTGCTAAATGTGAGGTGGGCGTTGTGAGCGACGAAAGAGCCAAGCGGCGGAAAACCAGGAGGTAGCCCAATTGTGCTAGATGGAAAATAAGCTGATCCAATGTGTGAAGACTGATTTTCACTCTTTGAGTCGTCATGACGTTGTTCGGCATTTTCCTCATGAGCCAGCTGGTCTACCAAGAACAAGGCGTCCTTATGACACGAACAGTGACCGTTAGGAGCCTTTGAAGAGCTGCGTCGTAGAAAACCAGGTGGTGGACCATGTATGCGAGACGACGCATGAAACGCATCAGTAGGGTGAGCGACGTCTCGTGTAGTATGTTGAAGCGATGACTTCGGAAATGCTGACTTTCGCGCAGAAGGAATGCGCGCTTGACGGTTAGGTTTTTCCGAATACGCATGGCCTTCTGTAAGTAAACGCATGTGCCACTTCGTCTTGATGCACTTGTCGATTCGCGCTGGACTTTCGAATGCTGAGGACTGCTTAAAAAATTGACGATAGTGTGCAGCTGTCTCTAGATGGTTGGCAATGAGTAAGTCTTGGTCATAGTCATTAAAACGGGCAATCATCTCCTCTTTGATTTTTTGCCATGACTCGTCGTTCTCGAATATGTGAATTAGGTAAAATTTGAATGCCTCACCGGTGACGTAGTCGCTGAAGTTCGTAACCATCTCCCGTTCCGACCAAGATGCAGCGGTAGCGTGGAACTCGAATAGGTCGAACCAGTCCGTACAGGTCCATCGTCCGCTGCTCCGGTGTACTGGGGATGGGAAGGTCGCTCGATGATTCAGTCATGGTGCTGGTCGCTGTGTGCGGCTAGGAGATGATTTCGTAGTCGATGTAAGGTCAGGGCGTCTTGTGTAGAACTGCGTCGATGATGAGACACTGATGAAGTGGCTGGAGGTCTTCATCCTGTCGGCTCGTGTGTGCTACAGTGAAGACTGATTTTCACTCTTTGAGTCGTCATGACGTTGTTCGGCATTTTCATGAGCCAGCTGGTCTACCAAGAACAAGGCGTCCTTATGACACGAACAGTGACCGTTAGGAGCCTTTGAAGAGCTGGGTCGTAGAAAACCAGGTGGTGGACCATGTATGCGAGACGACGCATGAAACGCATCAGTAGGGTCTTCATCCTGTCGACTTGTGTGACGCTACGATGAATGGGCGACGTGGCGTGGCTCATACTCCATGTTTATTCTACTCTGCACTTCTTCCTCATCTACTTCTCCTAACCATCCCTGCCTTCTTACGTCACATATATATATATTGATAAGAAGTATCACTACCAGGAAAAACAAGGGAAGCGCGGGTAGAGAATGAAGACGACGTTGCCTTCACTGCAATCCCTCTGATTGGGTACGAGCCATGGCGGTGGAGATCATCATCATTATACTGTGATCGCGGACTCGGGGCCCATCAAAAAAACCCCCATTAAGTTACCTGCATTGTGTAACAATTTGGTGGAAGGTGCTGGGTAGGACAAACCGAAAAACGAGTTTCACTACCAGGACTTCGTCGCAGCCGCCGCCTCGCCGGACTTCCACCTTCGCCAATCGTAATGGCCCAGAGCAGCCATCCAACGCTTCGAGGCCAACTCTGATGGGTTCCGTGCCGTACTACAGAGTGCCACCAAACTTCGGCGGGACATCAGGAGAAGACGTCGACGTGTGGCTCAAGAACTACAAGCGGGTGAGCAGAAGCAATGGCTGGGACTCAAACGAACAGCTCAATCATGTTGTATTCTCGTTAACTGACACCACCCTCATGTGGTACGAGAACCACGAGGACATGTTCACGACTTGGGAACGTTTTGTTGAAGAAGTGCAGAAGTGCTTCGGTGATTCGGACGCAAAGAAGAAACGCGCGGAGCAGACATTTTCTCAGAGGGCACAGCTTGCGGGAGAAACATGTACGACATACATTGAAGAAATATTGAAGCTGTGCACGATCGTGAATGGGAGGATGTCTGAAGAAGACAAGGTTGGACACGTTCTCAAGAGTATAACCGAAGACGTGTACAATTTCTTAATTGGGAAAGACTGCTTGAACTCCGTGTCCGACGGGATGAAGCACTGTCGTACCTTTGATTTCCTCAAGATGCGACGAATTTCTCCGAAATTTGGCTGCCTGTCTAACGTCCCCACTGCGGCTAGTGTTGAAACAGTGCCGCCTAACGACCTTGCTTTGACCAGATGTCACAGAAAAGCTGCTTCGATGTCAGCAGACCCATCATCGCCCCAGCAATTTTCAGGATGTGTACGTAAACGAACCAGAACGTGCGCGGACTCCTGTTTCTCTTCCACCATGGCAACCATCGATCAACGCAGCAGACGCTTATGAATATCAAGGCACACGGCAGGCTGGATTCCCCCGTCAACCAACTCCCAACTACGGACGAAGTTTTCGCCCGCCTGTTTACCCAACATCGCCTGCCTACAGTGACCCTGAAGGACGGCACCACTATCCCATGCCTTCCGAGAGGAGTCGTTACTCTGAGCAGCCACGTGCCCCTCGACCAATTTCGGCATGCTGCAACTGTGGCGTCCCGGGTCATATTGCACGTTTTTGTGACCCCCCGCCCATATCAGCGACAGTCTTGGCACAATCTCACCCACCTTTCGACCATCCGCTCTCCACGTCACGGAAACCACGCGCACCTACCGGGTAACACTACCTTCCGCGGCCTCAGGTCGAAGTTTGACGCCACCACCAGCTCCCCGTGCTCCACGATCACCGTCGCCACGGCGACGCGCACGTACACCGCCGCCGGAAAACTAGTCGGCGCGGCCAGTGGGGGTGAGGCTGAAGATCACAGGTGCTATCTACAGATATACCCCGTCAGCGTTTATGTTGAAGAACAAAGTTCATGTAGTTGTCGATGGAGGGCTACTATGACACTTGTGGAAATAGGTGCGGCAGTCTCGGTGATGAGTGTAATTTTTAAGAACCTGCTAGGACCAAAAGTGATGTTTTGCCTGAACCGTGGGCGACATTTCGTTGTGTAAGTGGTGACGTTGTGTCCGGTGGGATATTGTACTGTGGACGTCTCACTGTGCGGCAAGGTGTTTTGCACAGAGTTTGCGGTTATTCCGCGGTCTACACATGACGTTATCTTGGGTATTGACTTCTTGTGTGAGTGTGGGGCAATTGTAGACTGCAGAAGGGGCATCATTCTACACGGTACTTTCCCAACGGCGCTCTGGAAAATTCCTGTCCGGAGGAATGCATCTTTTTGTCTCCGTGGATACAGTCGTTCCTGCATTTTCGGCTGTGTGTGCCCGTGACATGTTCCAGTAACAACTGTGGCACGTTTGACGCCACGCTCGAACCGATTCTTTGGCATGCCTGAAAAAGAACATTCTCATTCCCCATTGTATAGTGTCAGTCGTTGATGGATGGGCAGGTGTGTGGAGAATGAACAGTTTCATGGAGCCTGCAATTCTGCCAGGTGGCATGAAACTTGCATTATTTAGACCCGAGTCAGTACGACGCTGGTTGCACTTGTTGATGCTACAAACCAAAATGAACATCTAGGCTTTGAAGGTTCAGAAGATGCCCAATGCTACTAATGGTCAGCAAGTGACTTGACCAAAGCAAACGTCATACTCTGCTCGACGTTCTATCTAAGCACTCGAAAGTGTTCGATTTTTCTAAAACAGCCAAAGGCCCTTAATCCCAGCGTCCCAGATACGTCATCAGATCCACACCGTATCGGCGCATCCCATCAGGCAGAAACCTCACCGAGTGGCACCATCGGAGCGCAAGATCATCAACGAGCAAGTCCAAGAAATGCTGGAAAAGGGAATAATAATGGAATCGGCAAGTCCGTGGGCTGTTCCCGTCATTCTAGTGAGGGAGAAGGAGGAGAAGGGAGAAGGGAGAAGGTACGTGGGGATTTTGCGTGACTGCCGCCGAGTGAATTCTGTTACCAAGAAGATCTATCCACTGCCGCGCATCGAGACGCTCTAGACTGCTTGCATTCCGCGTCCTACTTTTCATCTGTCGACCTGAGATCAGGTTACCTGCAAATCCGATGCACGCAGCTGACAAAGAAAAGATGGCATTCGTTACGACCGACGGACTTTACGAGTTTGACGTTATGCCATACGGATTGTAATGCTCCTGCGACATTCGAAAGATTTATGGACTCTATATTGCGTGGTTTAAAGTGGCATATATGCATGTGTTACCTTGGTGATGTCGTAATTTTTGAACGTACGTTTGAGGAGCACTACACTCGCCTAGACCTCGTGCTCAGCTGCATTGAAAAAGCTGGCCTTGTATTGAATTCGAAAAAGTGCCACTTTGGCGAGTGACAGACATTGGTGTACATCTCGTCGACAAAGATGGCATTAGACCTGACCCAAAAAAGACAGCGGCCATTGAATCGTTCGAGCGTCCTAAATCGGTGAAACAACTGCATAGCTTCATCGGGCTCTGCTCGTATTTCCGCTGGTTCGTACCAAGTTTGCGGATGTCGTTCATCCCTGACGAGCCTTCTACGCAAGAACAGCCCGTTTCAGTGGACCTCCGAGTGTGATGCCGCTTTTCCAAGCTGAAGTGTTTGTTGACTTCGCAGCCAATACTTCGGCACTTCAATCCTTCATCGCCCACGGAAATCAACATAGGTGCAAGTGGCATCGCATCGGTTCCGTTCTCGTTCAGCGTTCTGGCAAGGAGGAACACGTTGTGGCGTACGCAAATTGTTCTTTAAACAAGCCTGAACGCAACTACACAGTGACCGAACAGGAATACCTAGCGGTAGTCTTTGCCGTGCAACGGTTTCGCTCATACATCTATGGTCGCCCGTTCACTATCGTCACAGATCACCATCCCCTGTGTTGGCTGGTCAACCTTCGTGACCATCCGGCCGCCACGCACGATGGGCCATCGTTTGCAAGAACATGTCTTCACCATTTCACACAAGACGGCCGTCTACACGCTGATGCAGATTGCCTCTCCAGAAGTCCGCTACCATCGACAGATTGTGAAGGTGACAACTTTGACCACCTTATCGCTTCTCTGGCGTCTGTCTTTCCTGACGCCGTGACTTTCGCCGCTGAGAAGCGTAATGACCCAAGCTTGAAAGCTTCTTCCCCGGAGCGAGAAATTCATTAAGCGAAGGCCAATTCTGCGTCCAAAATGCTCTTCTTTACCAGAGAAACTGTCCACGACGGGCGCCCGCTTTCTGCTAGTTGTTCCTGCGTCCCTCCAAACGTCTGTTCTGCGTCTCACGCAAGATGACCCCACCTAGGGCCATCTAGGCACAACACGAACACTTAGTCGCACGAAAGAGCGGTTCTATTGGCCGAAAATGAGCAAGACAATTCAGAACTACGTGGCCAGTTGTACGCAGTGCCGGAGCCACAAGCGACCCTCCTCGGGTCAGTTCACCTGCAACCTATAAAGCCTCCCAGTTCTCCTTTTGAAAAGGTCGGCATTGATCTGATGGGACTATATCCACGCTCCTCAAAGGGACCGGTGGATATTGTATGCACCGACTACCTGACGCGGTACTGCGAGACGGCTGCCTTGTGCTCCGCCTAGGCAGTCCAGGTTTCAGAGTTGTTGCATTCAGTCATCCTCGACATGGAACTCCTCAGTTGATAATAAGTGGCCGTTGACGACAATTTACCGCTGATATTGTCGAATCATTACTTCGTTTGTGTGCCTCCAAGTTCCGACACTCAACTGCGTATCATCCGCAAACTAGCGGCCTCACCGAGCGCACAAACCGAACGTTGATCAACATGTTGTCATATACGTCGCTTCCGACCACAAAAACTGGGATGAAGTTTACCATTCGTCACGTACGCCTTCAACACGTCGAAACACGAAACGACAGAATACTACCGCGAGGCATTCTTGTTCTGTGACAGTGTAATTCTGCTCGGGCCTACCAAGGAACGACTTGCGTATGCGATCACGTGCTTGCGGTTACCATAACGTAGAACTAGGACGCACCAATTCCTTGCCGCTGGCATCTGTGTGCAGTTATGTTGGAGCTGATGAATCGAAGTGTTGTAGAAACAGGCCGTGACGTCAGATCGGCTAAAGTGATGCCTTGGGGAAGAACTTGGGTTGACGTAGAGAAGTTCAGAACTGGGAGAAGCACCGTGTTGTTAGCAACAACCACTATGGTATGTGGTAGTGCGATGTGCTGCGTAAGGGTCAAATCAATGAGGGGAACCACCAGAGAGTCTCCACCAGGAACGAACGGAAGGGCTACAGTGGAATGTACATAGCAGCCTGGGGCGGTAGCCGTAGAGACTTCACGGATCGTAGCCGAGTGCGATCGGAGGAGTGAAATCGGTGCACAAAGGCGATTCGAGCCGTAAGATACCGGTAGAACAATCGATGAGGGTGGAGTGGGCGGTTAAGAAGTCAATTCCAAGGAGGTCGTCGTGTGGGCAAGCATCGAGGACTGCGAAGAGCACGGAAGTGGGTGGCCAGCAACAGTAACGCGGGCAGTGCACATACCAAGCACCAATGTGGACTTCCGTTGGCTACTTGAACAGTAGAGAATATAGCCGGTGTGAGAACCTTTTCAGGCGAGATCGAAGTGCAGAATTCATGACAGATACTTGGGCACCAGTGTCGTTTAGAGCAGTAACGGCGTGGCCATCAACGAACACCCAAAATAAATTGCGTCTTGAACTTGTAGCCGGTTGAGGGTTTTCGTTCCAAGTCGTCAACGCAGCGCCACCTCCAGGAGCTGCACTCTTCAGTTCCCGGGGAATGACCAGAATAAGCTGGTGACGGAGAGCGGCGGCGTTGAGGGGAGCGTGACGGTCGACCCTGAGGTGACGGTGAGCGGCTAGACCAGTTTCTTTGGGCGATGACGCCCGCGTAGGACGGTTCGAAGCGTGGAGATGAAGGGCAAGCTGAGAGGTCCTGAATATGGTCATCCGCAAAAGGGGGTTGCGAATAGTGTCCACGGTCTTGATGGTGGTCTACATTAGGAAAGCTTGACCGGAAATACCACCTGTTGCGGCAATGGCGGGAG
>NW_023613744.1:0-34823 GCF_013339725.1 Rhipicephalus microplus
CTACCTGTCCGTCTGTCTGCCAGTTTGTCTGTCTGTTCGTCCATGCGTCCATTCGTGCGTCCATCTAGAAACACTCAAAGTACCGCCATCTCGCATACCGTGTGGCACATAGCCGCTTTACACGTCCGTCTACCTGTCCGTTTCTGCCAGTCTGTCTGTCTGTCCGTCCGTGCGTCCGTTCGTGCGTAAATCTAGAGGACACTCTGAGTACCGCCATCTAGCGCGTCGTACACCCTGTGTCACATACCCGCTTTACGCGTCCGTCTACCAGTCCGTCTGTCTGCCAGTCTGTCTGTCTGTTCATCCATGCGTCCGTCCGTGCGTCCTTCTGGAGAACACTCTGAGTACCGCCATCTCGCGCCTCGTATACCTTGTGGTACATACACGCTTTACGCGTCCGTCTACCTGTCCGTCTGTCTGCCAGTCTGTCTGTCTGTTCGTCCATGCATCCATTCGTGCGTCCATCTAGAGAACACTCAAAGTTCCGCTATCTCGCATACCCTGTGGCACAGCCGCTTTACACGTCCGTCTACACTTCCGTCTGTCTGCCAGTCTGTCTGTCTGTGCGTCCGTGCATCCGTCCGTGCGTTCATCTAAAGAACACCTAAAGTACCGCCATCTCGCTTCTCGTATACCATGTGGCACCTACCCGCTTTGCGCGTCCGTCTACCTGTCCGTCTGTCTACCACTCTGTCTTTCTGTTCGTCCATGTATCCGTCCGTGCGTCCATCTAGAGAACACTCAAAGAACCGCCATCTCGCATACCCTGTGGCACATAGCCGCTTTACACGTCCGTCTACCTGTACGTCTGTCTGCCAGTCTGTCTGTCTGTCCATGCGTCCGTTTGTTCGTCAATCTAGAGAACACTCTGACTACCGCCATCTCGCGCGTCGTATACCCTGTGGCACATACCCACTTTACGCGTCCGTCTACCTGTCTGTTTGTCTGCCAGTCTGTCCGTCTGTTCGTCCATGCGTCCATCCGTGCGTCAATCTAGAGGACACTCAATGTACCACCATCACGCATACCCTGTGGCTCATTGCTGCTCTACACGCCCGTCTACCTGTCCGTCTGTCTGCCAGTCTGTTTGTCTGTGTGTGTTTGCGTCCATCCGTGCGTCCATCTAGAGAACAAAGTTTCGACATCTCGCATACCCTGTGGCACATAGCCGCTTTACACGTCCGTCTACCTGTCCGTCTGTCTGCCAGTCTGTCTCTCCGTCCATGCGTCCGTTCGATCGTCAATCTAGAGAACACTCTGAGTACCGCCATCTCGCGCGTCGTATACCCTGTGGCACATACCCGCTTCACGCGTCCGTCTACCTGTCCGTCTGTCTGCCAGTCTGCCTTTCTGTCAGTCCGTGCGTCCGTCCGTGCGTCCATCTAGAGAACACTCAAAGTACCGCCATCTCGCATACCCTGTGGCACATACCCGCTTCACGCGTCCGTCTACCTGTCCGTCTGTCTGCCAGTCTGTCTGTCTGTCTGTCTGTCCGTTCGTGCGTCCGTCCGTGCGTCCATCTAGAGAACGCTCAATGTACCACCATCTCGCATACCCTGTGGCAAATAGCCGCTTTACACGTACGTCTACCTGTCCGTCTGTCTGCCACTCTGTCTGTCGGTCCGTCCGTGCGTCCATCTAGAGAACACTCAAAAGTACCGCCATCTCGCATACAGTGTGGCACATAGCCGCTTTACACGTCCGTCTACCTATCCGTCTGTCTGCCAGTCTGTCTGTCTGTCCGCCCATGCGTCCGTTCGTGTGTAAATCTAGAGAACACTCCGAGTACCGCCATCTCGCGCGTCATACACCCTGTGTCACATACCCGCTTTACGCGTCCGTCTACCTGTCCGTCTGTGTGCCAGTCTGTCTGTCTGTTCGTCAATGCGTGCGTCGCTGCGTCTATCTAGAGAACACTCAAAGTACCGCCATCTCGCATACCCTGTGGCACATAGCCGCTTCACACGTCCGTCTACACTTTCGTCTGTCTGCCAGTCTGTCTGTGCGTCCGTGCATCCGTCTGTGCGTCCATCTAGAGAACACCTAAAGTACCGCCATCTCGCATCTCGTATACCCTGTGGCACATATCCACTTTACGCGTCCGTCTACCTGTCCATCTGTATGCCAGTCTGTCAGTCTGTTCGTCCCTGCGTCCATCCCTGCGTCCATCTAGAGAACACCTGAAGTACCGCCATCTCGCATCTCGTATGCCATGTTGCACCTACCCGCTTTGCGCGTCCGTCTACCTGTCCGTCTGTCTATCACTCTGTCTTTCTGCTCGTCCATGCATCCGTCCGTGCGTCCATCTAGAGTACACTCAAACAACCGCTATCTCGCATACCCTGTGGCACATAGCCGCTTTATACGTCCGTCTACCTGTCCGTCTGTCTCCCAGTCTGTCTGTCTGTCTATGCGTCCGTTTGTTCGTCAATCTAGGAAACACTCTGAGTACCGCCATTTTCGCGCATCGTATACCCTGTGGCACATACCCGCATTGCGCGTCCGTTTACCTGTCCGTCTGTCTGCCAGTCTGTCTGTCTGTTCGTCCATGCGTCCGTCCGTGCGTCCAACTAGATAACACTCAAAGTACCGCCATCTCGCATACCCTGTGGCACAAACCCGCTTCACGCGTCCGTCTACCTGTCCGTCTGTCTGCCAGTCTGTCTGTCTGTCTGTCTGTCCGTTTGTGCGTCCGTCCGTGCGTCCATCTAGAGAACGCTAAATGTACCACCATCTCGCATACCCTGTGGCAAATAGCCGCTTTACACGTACGTCTACCTGTCCGTCTGTATGCCAGTCTTTCAGTCTGTTCGTCCATGCATCCATCCGTGCGTCCATCTAGAGAACACTCAAAGTACCGCCATCTCGCACACCCTGTGGCACATAGCCGCTTTACGCGTCCGTCTACCTGTCCGTCTGTCTGCCAGTCTGTCTGTCTGTCCGGCCGTGCGTCCGTCCGCGCGTCAATCTAGAGAACACTCGAAGTACCGCCATCTCGCATACCCTGTGGCACATAGCCGCTTCACGCGTCCGTCTACCTGTCCATCTGTCTGCCAGTCTGTCTGCCAGTCTGTCTGCCAGTCTGTCTATCTGTCCGTCCGTGCGTCCGTCTAGAGAACACTCAAAGAACCGCTATCTCGCATACCCTGTGGCACATAGCAGCTTTACACGTCCGTCTACCTGTCCGCCTGTCTGCCAGTCTGTCTCTCTGTCCATCCATGCGTCCGTCTGTGCGTCTATCTTGAAAACACTCAAAGTACCGCCATCTCGCATACCCTGTGGCACATAGCCACATTACACGTCCGTCTACCTGGCCGTCTGTCTGCCAGTCTGTCTGTATGCGTGTCCGTGCGTGCGTCCATGCGTCCACCTAGAGAACACTCAAAGTAACACCATCTCGCATACCCTGTGGCTCATAGCCACTTTACCCGTCCGTCTACATGTCCGTCTGTCTGCCAGTCTGTCTGTCTGTCCTTCCGTGCGTCCGCCCATGCGTCCCTCTAGAGAACACTCAAAGTACCGCCATCTCGCATACCCTGTGGCACATAGCCGCTTTACACGTCCGTCTACCTGTCCTTCTGTCTGCATGTCTTTCTGTCTGTCCGTCCATCCATCCGTTCGTGCGTAAATCCAGAAAACACTCCGAGTACCGCCAACTCGCGCGTCGTATACGCTGTGGCACATACCCGCTTTACACGTCCGTCTACCTTTCCATCTGTCTGCCAGTCTGTCTGTCTGTTCGTCCATGCGTCCATCCGTGCATCCATCTAGAGAACACTCAAAGTACCGCCATCTCGCATATCTGTGGCACATAGCCACTTTACACGTCCGTCTACCTGGCCGTCTGTCTGCCAGTCTGTCTGTCTGTCTGTCCGTCAGTGCGTCCACCTAGAGAACACTCAAAGTACCACCATCTCGCATACCCTGTGGCACAAGCCGCTTTACACGATCGTCTACTCTCACGAGGCTAGTCAACCCACAAGCTCTCGTGTAGGTTCTTGTGCATACAAAAGGTGCCAAGAGGCAGGAGGCCTAGCCCTTTGTAGTTTTAAGGCTGTCTTCAGAGACTGCCCCTCCGCTGCGTATTTTGTGCACTCACAGAAGACATGGATGTCTTCTAGGACGTTACATTGGGCACACAATTGTGAGTCCCTAATTAGCTTACGCATTGTATCACTTGAAATTTAATGACGTGTTCGTGCCAAAGACAGCAACAGTTATCAATAGAAACGTGATTAAAGACACAGCGCAAACAACGGCAGGAAGAAAGGAAGAGACAGGACAGAGCGCTGACTTACAACTGATCTTTATTAGGAAATGCGAACAAATATATATCATGGCAGGCAAAAAACACGTGTCCACCACACTATCAAAAAATTTCGCACAAGCGTCACCATCACCATATCGCTACTGCCTCACCGCACACGTGTTCATCCTACAGATAAGAAGTCCATCTCTTTTTGAGAGAGGGTTACAGATGCCCTACTTACACATTGATCTTTCAGACGTGCAATTTCTGCCGCTTCCATTATCTCCCTAGTTTTTCTTTCTTTGTGCCTGGCTAGGATTTTAGTGTCGCGAAACTGCGGTGTGCACCCACAATCCCTACAATGGATGCCAAGGTGGCCGCTAATAGTATTTTTCACGTTGTACTCGTGCTCCTTCAATCTTGTGTTTACGCACCTTCCTGTTTGGCCCACGTATATCCTTCCACAGGACAGCGGGATCGAATAAACTACATTTTCCGCGCAAAGTATGTAGCTAAATTTATGATTTACTGCGCAGAGCTGCGGCCCTCTTGCGGGTTTATTCACTTGCGCACATATGGACAACAGCTTTATCGGCGCAGAGAACAGCACTCTGACGTTGGCATGCTTCCCTATCTTTTTCAAATTGTGTGCGATCCCATGCATATACGGCACAACGGTACACTTTTTATTTCTGTCGCACTCCGATAACGATTGCCGGCCCTGGGTATGCTTTAGCTTTTTTAAAATAGATTCTGCGACAGAAATTAACAGATGTGATGGATAAGCTGCTGCCTTAAGGCGTTCAAGTTGTTTACTGAAGCTCTCAGAAATTAAGTGGCGACAAGACTTCTTTAGGGCATTAGTAAAGCACGTAGTGGCAATAGACCTCTTTACCAATTTAGAATGGCAGGAATCAAAAGGTAGCAATGGTTTACTGGCTCGTGGCTCATACTCCCAGCAAATGTGATCTGTTTCAAATTTAAGCTTTAGATCAAGAAACCTAATGACCTGCCCCACTGGTAATTCATGCGTCAAAACAAGTGGCTGGAAATGCTTTCGAAATTCATTTAGCACTTCTAACATTAGTGGTTGTAGGCCTGATTCGTCCGTCTGAAAAATAACTAAGAAATCATCTACGTAACGGAAGACCTTGGTCAGCCTTAAAACATTCAAGTGGTCGTGCACTTGCCTATCTAGATGCGCTAGGAAAAGATCACTTAATATCGGAGCTATGCTAGATCCAATGCAGACCCCATTTGTCTGGATGTAAACCCTGTCATTCCAAGTTGTAAAAGTCGAATTAAGGTACATGGTTAAAAGCTCTAAAAAACTGCCAACCGCTAACCCTGTGTCGTTCTGAAAGGCGGTTGCACCATGCTTATCTATACACTCTTCAATACACAGCATAAGTTGACTATGGGGCAAAGAATAGTAAAGGTCCTTTACATCCAATGAGCATGCCATGTAGCTTTTGTCGTTACAGGTATCTAAAAACGCAATCACATCGTCCGAATTTCGCACAATAAAGGGGTCATTTACTTCCAATTTCCTTAACTTTTCTTGCAGAAACGAAGACAAGCATTTCTGCCACGTACCACTTTCCGATACTATTACCCTTAATGGCATGTCCACTTTATGGGTTTTTGCAGTGAAAAACATATGCAAGCTCCCACCTTTGCTTTTGTCAATCGATTTCACCAAGCTCTCAAGATTTAGTTTTTTACATAGCTTCTTGGCTTTTGACCTAACCTGCTGAAGGGAAACATTTTCCTTTAAGGTGAAAGCTGAAGATATCGCTACCTCAGCTTTTGATATAAACGTGCACTCTTTAAAACTAGGAAGCCCCCTTCTTTATCGGACGGTAACACAGCCAAAGCGTTAGTTCTCAAGAAGGACACCGTCTGCCGAACTCGAAAGTCATTCTCCCTCTGACCGCACTTCACCAATACATCAACACCTTCAGACACGCACCTGTCAGCGTCCGCCTCTGGAGCCAGTTCAGACACTTGTCTCACCAAGGTTAGCAGTTCAGGCGCAGTCTTTACAGGTTGTATGGCGAACTTCGGTCCTTTGTTCAGAACTTTGCGAATGCCGTCCGGAAGAGACACATCCCCGAGGGTCTTGACACCGTCGACGTTTGCCCTTGTAAACTTAGGTTCAGAAGCACGAAGTTCAGCTAAAGTTTGCATCCACATAAACTCAGCTGTTGAATCCGCCAGGCTCCTGAATTCTCTCCATTTTCTAATTGGTCGAGGTTGTATATTTGGGCCATGAAGGCGCAGGAACAAGCAATCCTTGTAAAACCTTGCCTGCCTATTCCACTCTGCACGTATAATTTTGCACATTCTTGTTCCATGTCCTTGCGATGGAAAGAAGCCACCAAAAAGCACCAAAACTTCTGGCGGCAGCCACTTCTTCTTTAGATAAAACGACAGGGTACGTGCTCGGCAGACAGAGACGGCGAAGAGGGTGATGAGGATGTAAGGATCCACATAGGAACAGTTAAAAGAGCCCTGTGTACTAGAAATGAAACTTGCTAAGGTTAAAGCTTGGGCGAGTTGGTTCAAATACATGATTAAAGACACAGCGCAAACAACGGCAGGAAGAAAGGAAGAGACAGGACAGAGCGCTGACTTACAACTGATCTTTATTAGGAAATGCGAACAAATATATATCATGGCAGGCAAAAAACACGTGTCCACCACAATATCAAAAAATTTCGCACAAGCGTCACCATCACCATATCGCTACTGCCTCACCGCACACGTGTTCATCCTACAGATAAGAAGTCCATCTCTTTTTGAGAGAGGGTTACAGATGCCCTACTTACACATTGATCTTTCAGACGTGCAATTTCTGCCGCTTCCATTATCTCCCTAGTTTTTCTTTCTTTGTGCCTGGCTAGGATTTTAGTGTCGCGAAACTGCGGTGTGCACCCACAATTTCGCAGTTTCGCGACACTAAAATCCTAGCCAGGCACAAAGAAAGAAAAACTAGGGAGATAATGGAAGCGGCAGAAATTGCACGTCTGAAAGATCAATGTGTAAGTAGGGCATCTGTAACCCTCTCTCAAAAAGAGATGGACTTCTTATCTGTAGGATGAACACGTGTGCGGTGAGGCAGTAGCGATATGGTGATGGTGACGCTTGTGCGAAATTTTTTGATATTGTGGTGGACACGTGTTTTTTGCCTGCCATGATATATATTTGTTCGCATTTCCTAATAAAGATCAGTTGTAAGTCAGCGCTCTGTCCTGTCTCTTCCTTTCTTCCTGCCGTTGTTTGCGCTGTGTCTTTAATCATGTATTTGAACCAACTCGCCCAAGCTTTAACCTTAGCAAGTTTCATTTCTAGTACACAGGGCTCTTTTAACTGTTCCTATGTGGATCCTTACATCCTCATCACCCTCTTCGCCGTCTCTGTCTGCCGAGCACGTACCCTGTCGTTTTATCTAAAGAAGAAGTGGCTGCCGCCAGAAGTTTTGGTGCTTTTTGGTGGCTTCTTTCCATCGCAAGGACATGGAACAAGAATGTGCAAAATTATACGTGCAGAGTGGAATAGGCAGGCAAGGTTTTACAAGGATTGCTTGTTCCTGCGCCTTCATGGCCCAAATATACAACCTCGACCAATTAGAAAATGGAGAGAATTCAGGAGCCTGGCGGATTCAACAGCTGAGTTTATGTGGATGCAAACTTTAGCTGAACTTCGTGCTTCTGAACCTAAGTTTACAAGGGCAAACGTCGACGGTGTCAAGACCCTCGGGGATGTGTCTCTTCCGGACGGCATTCGCAAAGTTCTGAACAAAGGACCGAAGTTCGCCATACAACCTGTAAAGACTGCGCCTGAACTGCTAACCTTGGTGAGACAAGTGTCTGAACTGGCTCCAGAGGCGGACGCTGACAGGTGCGTGTCTGAAGGTGTTGATGTATTGGTGAAGTGCGGTCAGAGGGAGAATGACTTTCGAGTTCGGCAGACGGTGTCCTTCTTGAGAACTAACGCTTTGGCTGTGTTACCGTCCGATAAAGAAGGGGGCTTCCTAGTTTTAAAAGAGTGCACGTTTATATCAAAAGCTGAGGTAGCGATATCTTCAGCTTTCACCTTAAAGGAAAATGTTTCCCTTCAGCAGGTTAGGTCAAAAGCCAAGAAGCTATGTAAAAAACTAAATCTTGAGAGCTTGGTGAAATCGATTGACAAAAGCAAAGGTGGGAGCTTGCATATGTTTTTCACTGCAAAAACCCATAAAGTGGACATGCCATTAAGGGTAATAGTATCGGAAAGTGGTACGTGGCAGAAATGCTTGTCTTCGTTTCTGCAAGAAAAGTTAAGGAAATTGGAAGTAAATGACCCCTTTATTGTGCGAAAATTCGGACGATGTGATTGCGTTTTTAGATACCTGTAACGACAAAAGCTACATGGCATGCTCATTGGATGTAAAGGACCTTTACTATTCTTTGCCTCATAGTCGAACTTATGCTGTGTATTGAAGAGTGTATAGATAAGCATGGTGCAACCGCCTTTCAGAACGACACAGGGTTAGCGGTTGGCAGTTTTTTAGAGCTTTTAACCATGTACCTTAATTCGACTTTTACAACTTGGAATGACAGGGTTTACATCCAGACAAATGGGGTCTGCATTGGATCTAGCATAGCTCCGATATTAAGTGATCTTTTCCTAGCGCATCTAGATAGGCAAGTGCACGACCACATGAATGTTTTAAGGCTGACCAAGGTCTTCCGCTACGTAGATGATTTCTTAGTTATTTTTCAGACGGACGAATCAGGCCTACAACCACTAATGTTAGAAGTGCTAAATGAATTTCGAAAGCATTTCCAGCCACTTGTTTTGACGCATGAATTACCAGTGGGGCAGGTCATTAGGTTTCTTGATCTAAAGCTTAAATTTGAAACAGATCACATTTGCTGGGAGTATGAGCCACGAGCCAGTAAACCATTGCTACCTTTTGATTCCTGCCATTCTAAATTGGTAAAGAGGTCTATTGCCACTACGTGCTTTACTAATGCCCTAAAGAAGTCTTGTCGCCACTTAATTTCAGAGAGCTTCAGTAAACAACTTGAACGCCTTAAGGCAGCAGCTTATCCATCACATCTGTTAATTTCTGTCGCAGAATCTATTTTAAAAAAGCTAAAGCATACCCAGGGCCGGCTATCGTTATCGGAGTGCAACAGAAATAAAAAGTGTACCGTTGTGCCGTATATGCATGGGATCGCACACAATTTGAAAAAGATAGGGAAGCATGCCAACGTCAGAGTGCTGTTCTCTGCGCCGATAAAGCTGTTGTCCATATGTGCGCAAGTGAATAAACCCGCAAGAGTGCCGCAGCTCTGCGCAGTAAATCATAAATTTAGCTACATACTTTGCGCGGAAAATGTAGTTTATTCGATCCCGCTGTCCTGTGGAAGGATATACGTGGGCCAAACAGGAAGGTGCGTAAACACAAGATTGAAGGAGCACGAGTACAACGTGAAAAATACTATTAGCGGCCACCTTGGCATCCATTGTAGGGATTGTGGGTGCACACCGCAGTTTCGCGACACTAAAATCCTAGCCAGGCACAAAGAAAGAAAAACTAGGGAGATAATGGAAGCGGCTGAAATTGCACGTCTGAAAGATCAATGTGTAAGTAGGGCATCTGTAACCCTCTCTCAAAAAGAGATGGACTTCTTATCTGTAGGATGAACACGTGTGCGGTGAGACAGTAGCGATATGGTGATGGTGACGCTTGTGCGAATTTTTTGATATTGTGGTGGACACGTGTTATTTGCCTGCCATGATATATATTTGTTCGCATTTCCTAATAAAGATCAGTTGTAAGTCAGCGCTCTGTCCTGTCTCTTCCTTTCTTCCTGCCGTTGTTTGCGCTGTGTTTTAATCATGTATTTGAACCAACTCGCCCAAGCTTTAACCTTAGCAAGTTTCATTTCTAGTACACAGGGCTCTTTTAACTGTTCCTATGTGGATCCTTACATCCTCATCACCCTCTTCGCCGTCTCTGTCTGCCGAGCACGTACCCTGTCGTTTTATCTAAAGAAGAAGTGGCTGCCGCCAGAAGTTTTGGTGCTTTTTGGTGGCTTCTTTCCATCGCAAGGACATGGAACAAGAATGTGCAAAATTATACGTGCAGAGTGGAATAGGCAGGCAAGGTTTTACAAGGATTGCTTGTTCCTGCGCCTTCATGGCCCAAATATACAACCTCGACCAATTAGAAAATGGAGAGAATTCAGTAGCCTGGCGGATTCAACAGCTGAGTTTATGTGGATGCAAACTTTAGCTGAACTTCGTGCTTCTGAACCTAAGTTTACAAGGGCAAACGTCGACGGTGTCAAGACCCTCGGGGATGTGTCTCTTCCGGACGGCATTCGCAAAGTTCTGAACAAAGGACCGAAGTTCGCCATACAACCTGTAAAGACTGCGCCTGAACTGCTAACCTTGGTGAGACAAGTGTCTGAACTGGCTCCAGAGGCGGACGCTGACAGGTGCGTGTCGGAAGGTGTTGATGTATTGGTGAAGTGCGGTCAGAGGGAGAATGACTTTCGAGTTCGGCAGACGGTGTCCTTCTTGAGAACTAACGCTTTGGCTTTGTTACCGTCCGATAAAGAAGGTGGCTTCTTAGTTTTAAAGGAGGGCACGTTTATATCAAAAGCTGAGGTAGCGATATCTTCAGCTTTCACCTTAAAGGAAAATGTTTCCCTTCAGCAGGTTAAGTCAAAAGCCAAGAAGCTATGTAAAAAACTAAATCTTGAGAGCTTGGTGAAATCGATTGACAAAAGCAAAGGTGGGAGCTTGCATATGTTTTTCACTGCAAAAACCCATAAAGTGGACATGCCATTAAGGGTAATAGTATCGGAAAATGGTACGTGGCAGAAATGTTTGTCTTCGTTTCTGCAAGAAAAGTTAAGGAAATTGGAAGTAAATGACCCCTTTATTGTGCGAAAATCTGACGATGTGATTGCGTTTTTAGATACCTGTAACGACAAAAGCTACATGGCATGCTCATTGGATGTAAAGGACCTTTACTATTCTTTGCCTCATAGTCGACTTATGCTGTGTATTGAAGAGTGTATAGATAAGCATGGTGCAACCGCCTTTCAGAACGACACAGGGTTAGCGGTTGGCAGTTTTTAGAGCTTTTAACCATGTACCTTAATTCGACTTTTACAACATGGAATGACAGGGTTTACATCCAGACAAATGGGGTCTGCATTGGATCTAGCATAGCTCCGATATTAAGTGATCTTTTCCTAGCGCATCTAGATAGGCAAGTGCACGACCACATGAATGTTTTAAGGCTGACCAAGGTCTTCCGCTACGTAGATGATTTCTTAGTTATTTTTCAGACGGACGAATCAGGCCTACAACCACTAATGTTAGAAGTGCTAAATGAATTTCGAAAGCATTTCCAGCCACTTGTTTTGACGCATGAATTACCAGTGGGGCAGGTCATTAGGTTTCTTGATCTAAAGCTTAAATTTGAAACAGATCACATTTGCTGGGAGTATGAGCCACGAGCCAGTAAACCATTGCTACCTTTTGATTCCTGCCATTCTAAATTGGTAAAGAGGTCTATTGCCACTACGTGCTTTACTAATGCCCTAAAGAAGTCTTGTCGCCACTTAATTTCAGAGAGCTTCAGTAAACAACTTGAACGCCTTAAGGCAGCAGCTTATCCATCACATCTGTTAATTTCTGTCGCAGAATCTATTTTAAAAAAGCTAAAGCATACCCAGGGCCGGCTATCGTTATCGGAGTGCAACAGAAATAAAAAGTGTACCGTTGTGCCGTATATGCATGGGATCGCACACAATTTGAAAAAGATAGGGAAGCATGCCAACGTCAGAGTGCTGTTCTCTGCGCCGATAAAGCTGTTGTCCATATGTGCGCAAGTGAATAAACCCGCAAGAGTGCCGCAGCTCTGCGCAGTAAATCATAAATTTAGCTACATACTTTGCGCGGAAAATGTAGTTTATTCGATCCCGCTGTCCTGTGGAAGGATATACGTGGGCCAAACAGGAAGGTGCGTAAACACAAGATTGAAGGAGCACGAGTACAACGTGAAAAATACTATTAGCGGCCACCTTGGCATCCATTGTAGGGATTGTGGGTGCACACCGCAGTTTCGCGACACTAAAATCCTAGCCAGGCACAAAGAAAGAAAAACTAGGGAGATAATGGAAGCGGCTGAAATTGCACGTCTGAAAGATCAATGTGTAAGTAGGGCATCTGTAACCCTCTCTCAAAAAGAGATGGACTTCTTATCTGTAGGATGAACACGTGTGCGGTGAGACAGTAGCGATATGGTGATGGTGACGCTTGTGCGAATTTTTTGATATTGTGGTGGACACGTGTTATTTGCCTGCCATGATATATATTTGTTCGCATTTCCTAATAAAGATCAGTTGTAAGTCAGCGCTCTGTCCTGTCTCTTCCTTTCTTCCTGCCGTTGTTTGCGCTGTGTTTTTAATCATGTATTTGAACCAACTCGCCCAAGCTTTAACCTTAGCAAGTGGTAAAGAGAACACGAGACCGTTTATGCACACAAGAAAAACAACTAAATATATTTTCAATAAACTAGATAAAGAGAAAGGAATAAGAGGAAAAACAAACAAAGCACACAAATTCGAGGAGAAATTAACCTAATGACCGCGAAATGCTAAGGATGCGTAAGTTCCGCAATAGCAAAAGCGACTGTCACCGTTCGGTCGCGGCACTCTTGTAGATGGCGAGGGTTGATGCGATGGGGTGCAGACAAGGTAGATCAGAGGTCCAAGCGTTGCTCGTGGTTGAAGGTTGCTCCGGGCGCACCAAGGTCAGTGACCTCTCAGCGTTCGTCCTCCGACGCTGGGACGTAGCCCTGGAAACGGTACGAGCCTGGCCAACGCCAGACGACAACGGGCTGGCCAACGCCAGACGATAGATGATGCTCGTGTACCCGACCAGGTGGGAGCCCGCAGCAGCCTTGCTTCAGGAACTCGGCCGCCACCCCCGCGCCCTTGTAGCCTGCTTGCCTCCGTCGCGTCCCGGCCACGTCTGCCCCGTTCTTCGTTCGGTCTTCTTCCAAACCAGCGTGGGGGCCTCTCATTGGTCCGAACTTCACGCGCCTAGTCTGCCCGTCGTCTTCCTCACCGAATACATCGCGAAAACGCGCGTCCACACCATCGGTCGTCGTCGTCTTCTTTCCTACGCCGGTGCGCTCACGCACATTTTAAACCGAACACTGGTTGCACTCGCGCACTTCACGAAACGCGCACTTCACTTATCACAACATGCCCCTTTTTGCGAAGTTTTTTCCCAACGTAAAAAACTGCCGCATGCGTGTTTCATCACACAGGATACGTTCTTGGAGTTCGCATTGTAGTGAATAAGAAAGACGTTGATACCATCAGGTCAGCTATCATCAGCACAAGAAGAAGGCAGGAGATCGGCGATCAAGCACCGTCATCTGGGTTCGCCTGCGTTCCTTTAGAGCTACCACCCGCTTGCTCAGTCCTTCAATAAACCCCCTTTACATTTGGTGGATCGTGCTGGGTAACTGCCTCACCTACACCATGGAACTCCGATCCCGCACGCTGCCGTCGACCATGCAAGTTGACGCTGCCCAACAGACAGCACCTCTCGCGGCTCCTACTTGCCCCGGCCCGGTTCCCCAGCGAGACCCCCCGATCTTTTCGGGCGCCGAAGACCAGGACGTCGAGGGCTGGCTGTCGTCCTACGAAAAAGTCAGTGGACCAAACAGGTGGGATGACGCTGCTAACTTGAGCACCGTGAACTTTTACTTGGCTAATGTGGCGAAACTGTGGTATACAAACCACGAATCCGAGTTCGAGAACTGGGCTACTTTCAAGCAGGCAATATCCTCGATTTTCGGTCGCCCTGCCGTGCGGAAGTAGCGCGCCGAACAACGCCTGCGCTCACGGGCACAAGAACCTGGCGAAACGTTTACCGCCTACATCGAAGACATACTCGATCTCTGCAAGCGCGTCGATGCCGCAATGAGCGAAAGTGCCAAGATCCAGCACATTATGAAAGGTGTTGATGACGACGTTTTTCAAATGCTCCTGGCGAAGTCTCCTGGAGCGGTGTCTGAAGTGGTAACTCTGTGCCAGAACTACGACGAATTGCGACGGCAACGAGCTCTCACCCGTCGTCCATTTCAGCCTAACCAACCACTCGCTGCACTGGACGTCGTACCTGACCACTCCCGCCTTATAGCACAAATGAAAGACTTTGTGCGTGAGGAGGTCGCACGTCACCTTTCCCTCTTGCCGTTTTGTCAGCGCCAAGAGCTCCCGCAGCAGCAGCAAGAGCAACCACCGACACCGTTAGCTCCCATGCTCCGACATGCACTTCAGGACCAGATTGCCGAGGCTATGCCAGTGGCCTTTCAGCAGCAAGTTGTCGCCGCGCCTCTTACTTATGCTGACGCAGTAAAGAGGCAGCAGCCACACCAGCCCTCGCCGCTCAATGAACTGCCGCATGTCACCGCTCCTACTCAGTCTTCCGTCGCATGGGCTCCTCCCCTCGCTACCACACCCTCGACTCAGCCGTATGCCGCGTGGGTGGCGCCCCTTGCTACAAATGCCTGGCGAACGCGCGATAACCGGCCGATTTGTTTTGCGTGCGGCGGACCTGGCCATATCTCCCGATACTGCCGTCGTCGCGTGCCCGCCTACACAGACGTCCGACCACGAAGCAATTACATGGACCGACCACCTTTTGGTTATGAAAGTTCGGATCGTCAGTCGAACACGTCTTCCCGTGACTACCCGGCAACTTCGCCTCGTCGCTCACCTTCACCCAATCGACGCTCCTTCTCACCCATGCGTCCACGACCGGCCCCTCAAAATGAGGGAAACTAGCCGTCGCAGTTCAAGGGGCAAGAACTGCGCTATCGAAATTTTCAAGTGCTCGCACCTTGCCGTCAAATATCGTCGAAGTTTTTGTAGACGGCGCCCATGCATACGCTCTTGTGGATACCGGTGCCGCTGTGTCTGTTATAGACGCCAAACTTTGCCGCAAGCTCCGAAAGGTGACCACGCCGCTTGATATGTTCTTACGTGCAGCAAATTGAGAACCTGTTCGACCTATAGCCGCCTGCACTGCCCGACTCAAAATTGCGGAGGACCACTACATTGTTCAGTTTATCGTCCTTTCCTCGTGCTCTCATGACGTCATCCTTGGCTTGGATTTCCTATCGCGTAATCGTGCCGTTATAGGTTGTGCCCGTTCCGAACTTGAACTGCTTCCGTTCTTCGAGCAGCCCTACGACCACACAAATCAAGCCGCGCACAAGCTAGTTGTCCAAGAAGACACTGACATTCCACCGACAACAGCTGTTTTGCTCCCTGTGGTCTCCGACGGCATGCGTGATGAAGTAGCATTTTTCGAGGCATCACGCCTCTTTTCAAGTCGGAAAACTCTTCTGCTCCCTTATTCAGCCCTCTCAATTTCTAATGGAGCCAGTGCTCTCTGCCTTACCAATCCCTTTCCGCATACCATCAAACTGTTTAAAGGCGAGTCTCTTGGATGCGTACAGCCCATTGATAACGGACAAATTTTTACCGTGCCGCAAGAGTCATCCCAAAGTGACCTCGCCGCCGTCAGTGCTCTTAACCACTCTCATCTACAGGCTTCAAAAGTGTTCGATTCGGCGATCGCAGACGGACTGTCACCATCTGAACGATCTGAACTCCTCCAACTGCTGTACCAGTACCGCGAATCTTTCGATGTTGTTCAACCTTCACTTGGCCGCACCTCTACCACTCTACATCACATCGATGCCGGCTCCCGTGTGCCACTACGACAGTGACCATATCGTGTTTCTGTGACGGAACGCCAAGTTATTACCGAACAGGTGAACGATATGCTGCAACGTGGCGTCATTCAACCTTCACAAAGTCCATGTGCCTCACCTGTAGAGCTCGTTAAATAAAGTGTGATGTAACAGTAAAGACAACCTTTATTAGGCCCGGAAGACACGATGAAGCGACCACGCCCAAGGCACAGAACTCAGACAAGCCAAGTCCCCACAGCAGAAGAAGATGACGACCACTCATGATGATGAATATTTGTAAAGATAGATGATGTGCTTAATGAATGCCTACACTAACTTTCCCCCCACGTGAAAGCGGTCATCCTGACCGCAGTTCTTGGCCGCATTTTAAAGCGAAGATGAACGCCGTATGAAAGGCTTCATGCGGGATACGTGGACTATTTCTGCTGCCCTGTAGCGGCGGTCCGTCGGAAGAAGAACGGGTGCCACGCGATAATTCACAGGAGACGTTTGCTCCAAGACAGTGTAGGGGCCAATAAAACGTAATTGAAACTTCTCGCACAGTCCGGGAGTGCGAATGGGTGTAAGAAGGAGGACTTCGTCGCCAGGGCTGAAAGACACGGCACGATGGGAGGCATCATATTCAAGCTTGCGATCCTGTTGCTTGGCTTCAGTGTTGACGCGAGCCAGCTGGCGGCAATGAAGTAGACGAGACACGTATTCTTCACTTGAAGATGAACATGGTTTGACAGGCGCAGAGAAGAACGAAACATCGAGGAAAGAAGAGGGGAAGCGACCGTGGATGAGGTAGAACGGCGAGTAACCGGTTGTGCGCTGTACAGAGGTATTATACGCAAAAGTGAGGAATGGCAAAATGGTGTCCCAGTTTCTGTGGTCGGGTTCGATATACATCGCAATCATGTCTGACAGTGTACGATGGAAGCGCTCAGTCAGGCCGTTCGTCTGAGGATGGTAACTGGAGCTTGTTTTGTGTGTAGTGCCGGCTGCCTTGAGCACTTCTTCGACGAGTGCTGAAAGAAATACTCTTCCACGGTCGCTCAGGATTACACGAGGAGCTCCGTGTCGAAGGATTATTGCTCGAAGGATGAAGTCGGCCACTTCCGAAGCTGATGCAGAAGGCACGGGAGCTGTTTCGGCGTAGCGGGTCAGGTGGTCGACAGCTGTAACTATCCAACGATTGCCCGTGACAGTCATAGGAAGCGGACCATACAGGTCAATGCCAACTACCTCGAATGGTTGAAGGGGACACGGGAGCGGTTGTAATTGTCCACTTCGAGTTGATGTAGGTAGCTTGCGACGCTGACAAAGGGCGCATGAGGCAACGTACTTCGCGACACAGGTGGACAAGCCCGGCCAGTAGTAGTGACATCTTATGCGGTCATACGTTTTCTGGAAGCCCATGGGTCCAGCAGACATGTCGTCGTGATATGTCTTGAGGACTTGAGCCCGAAGAGAGCGAGGTAGAACGGGCACCCAGCGTTGACCATCAAGGTGGTAGATATGACGGTACAGGACGTGGTTGTTGAGCTTGAATTGCGTCAGCTGTCGGCGAAGGCGGGCGTTAGGGGGCCGGCAAGTCCCGTCAAGACGGTCCATGATGCGGCGACAGTGAGGGTCAGCACGTTGGTGAGATAAGAACAAACCACACTCGCTTGGAGAAGTTGGGTCCAAAGTAGTTAATGACGAAACATGTAGGGAAGAGACGGCAGAAAGCTTCTCGTGTGCAGCAGTGGCGGGTTTGTTAAGCGGCTCCGAAGAGAGCGGGCAACGCGAAAGGGCGTCGGCGTCTTGATGCTTGTTTCCCGACTTGTATGTGATAGTGAAGTCGTATTCTTGTAAGCGAAGAATCCAGCGACCAAGGCGGCCGGACAAGTTCTTGATTGTCGAGAGCCAGCACAAGGCGTGATGGTGCGTAACCACAGTAAAGTGGCGGCCGTGGAGATAAGGTCGAAACTTTTGTATCGACCATACGACCGCTAGGCACTCCTGTTCGGTGATGGTATAATTCTTTTCAGCAGGGGTCAGTGCACGGCTCGCGTATGCGACGACTTTCTCACGTGAAGATTTGTCTCGCTGTAGAAGAATTCCACCAATGCCTCGACCACTAGCGTCTGTATGCAGGAGGGTAGGCGCGGTTTCGTCGAAATGGCAGAGGACTGGTTCGGATGTGAGTGCACACTTCAGTTGGGCAAACGCCGCTTCACATTCAGGAGACCACACAAAGGCGACGCCTGATCCGAGCAACTTGTGCAATGGTGAAGCTATGAGGCGAAGTCTCGAATGAATCGGCGAAAATAAGAAGCGAGGCCGAGGAAACTGCGCAAATCTTTGGCTTTTTCAGGACGCGGGAAGTGTTGGACAGCGGAAATCTTGTCAGGATCGGGACGAATACCGTCCTTGCTTACGATGTGGCCTAACACTTTAATCGTCTTGCTCGCAAAATGGCACTTCTTGGTGTTCAGCTGAAGGCCTGCGTTTGCAAGGCACGTAAGAACTTCGTCCAGTCGTTGCAAGTGCTGAGGGAAGGTTGACGAGAAAATAACGATATCGTCTAAATAGCACAAGCAAGTCTTCCACTTCAAGCCTCGTAAAACTGTGTCGATCATCCGCTCGAATGTTGCTGGAGCATTGCAAAGGCCGAATGGCATGACGTTGAATTCGTACAGCCCATCTGGTGTTGAAAACGCTGTCTTTTCTTTGTCATCCTCGTGCATGGGTATTTGCCAGTAACCTGAACGCAGGTCTAGGCTTGAAAAGTACTCGGCACCTTGCAGTGAATCCAAAGCATCGTCTATGCGCGGCATGGGGTAAACATCCTTGTGGGTAATCTTATTAAGTGCTCTGTAGTCCACGCAAAACCGCACGGAGCCATCTTTTTTCCTTACTAAAACAACAGGGGATGACCAAGGACTCGCGGAGGGACGTATAATGTTCCGTTGCAGCATATCGGCTACATTTTGTTCAATGATTTCACGCTCGGATGAAGAGACGCGATATGGTCGACGGCGTACGATGGAAGTGCCATCGGTCTGGATACGATGCCTAATAATGGACGTCTGTCCCAGAGATGAGGAATGGGCATCAAACAATCTCCTATGCTTTTGTAGCAAGGCAAGCAACTCATCTGTCTGTGAAGAGGTCAGTTCTGGACTAATAGTCGCAGCAAGAACAGAAACGCTTGATGAACGTCCAATAGAAGGAAGGTCAGAACACGCTGGCATAAGAGAGACAACAGAGACAGGTTGAGATTCAGAAACGCAAGCCATTGTGGTGCCTTTAGGAATGAGAATTTTCTCAGAAGTCTGGTTTGTAGCGTAGAGAAGTCCGGAGCCATTGTGGAATCGCGCTAGACCTGAAGCAAAGGCTATACCTCTTGCGAGCCAGCGTGCAGATGGTTGGACAAAAACGTCACCAGAGTCGATCACATTAGAAGTGATGGCAACTATCCGCTGATGACCAGGTGGTAGCTCGGTCTTTTCAGCAGCGAGCAAGCGAACGGGCTTGTCATCCGCATACAGGGCATAGTCAGTTTCCATCACATGAACAACATTTTCTTTACAGCAGATGGAAGCGTTCGCCGTAGACAGAAAATCCCAGCCTAATATAATCTGGTGGGCACACGAATTCAGCACAGCAAATTGTACAAAATGAAGAATACCAGCGATGAAAACACGAGCGGTGCACATAGCGGCAGGTCTAATGGCGTCCCCTTGAGCAGCGTGCAGTGTAGGTCCATCATAAGGGGTGGTGACTTTTCGTAGACGTGAGCACAAAGAACGATCAATCACAGACAAAGAGGCACCAGTGTCTATTAAAGCGTCCACGTACACACCTTCTATTAAAACAGCTATCGTATTATATGGACGCACTGGAGGAATTTCTGTCTTTTCGTTCGATGCAGCTTTTCCTCCAAAAGCTGCAGAGGTTAGTTTTCCGGGCGTTGGTTGGTGAATTGCGAGACAGGTCGCAATGGAGACGTGGAACGGTGGAGGGGTGAGGGTGAGCGGCATCTAGTAGAGCGGTAGGAACTTGTTGGCTCAGATGTCGCAGTTGGAGACGGTGAGCGGCGTAGCGGCGGATCATAAGGACGACGTTGGAAAGCGTACCAGCTTGTCCCATCATCCCGTCCGTAGGTGTCGAGTCCACCACGCTCGTCCTGCTGACGCTTCCGACAGACGCGTGCAATATGGCCCCGATAGCCACAGTAATAACAGATCGGACGATGCGGCCGACACGGTGGGTGAAAGGGCTGGCTAGTCACACTCGGAGTTAACGAAGCCAGCGGGACAGGCGTCGAGTGTGCGGGCATCGCTTGTACCGCGGGTGGTGAGCCAGCGAGGACTTGTGCGTACGTCGGTTGGAGTCGAGGTACTGGAGTGTCTACAAACGCTGGCCTGGTCATAGACGCCAACTCCTCTTTGATAACATCCCGCAAAACATTGTTGGAGGGGGGAGGTGGACTCGGTGTCATTGAGAGGCCGAAAGATTGTAGCTCTTCCCGTATAAGCGCCCGGATCATGGCACGCAATGAGGCATCAGTCGTGGTAGTGGTTTCAGAGCTGTCCGGCGGTAACCGTTGGGATTCAAGTTCTTCCAGGCGTTGGCACGTGGCAACAACGTCAGCGACCGTAGTCGGGTTCTGAATGACCAAGGCATTGAACGCGACCGTGCCTATCCCTTTTAGTAGATGACGAACTCTCTCTGATTCAGACATGGACGTGCTGAAACGGTGACAGAGAGCAAGCACATCCTCTATGTACGATGTGTAGGACTCACCGCATTGTTGCTTGCGAGAATCCAGTGTCTTCTTCGCGAGAGCTGAACGAACCGCCGGGGTGCCGAAAATTTGGCGAAGCTGTTGCTTGAAACGCGTCCAGTCCGTAATGTCCGTTTCATGATTGAAAAACCATGTTTTCGCTACGCCCGTGAGGTAGAAAGAAACACGGCGAAGCTTGGTAGGATCATCCCAGTTGTTAGTGGAACTCGCTCGATTGAACTGGTCCAACCAATCTTCCACATCTTCACCTCGAAGTCCGGCGAACGTGGGCGGCTCACGCTGGTGCACGTTGATAATCCACGATGGATAGGCCGTGGTAGCCGGGGCCGTGGAGGTAGACGCAGAAGCGCCGGTTGGCTCGTCCTGAGGCATGTTACCGGACACCTGGTACAAACGACGACCTGAGCGCAGCTCCAGGAGGCAGATCGGGCTGGGAGAGGACGGAAGATCGTAGAGAACGCTCCACCACTTGTGATGTAACAGTAAAGGCAACCTTTATTAGGCCCAGACGACACGATGAAGCGACCACGCCCAAGGCACAGAACTCAGACAAGCCAAGTCCCCACAGCAGAAGAAGATGACGACCACTCATGATGATGAATATTTGTAAATATAGATGATGTGCTTAATGAATGCCTACAAAAGGATGGTTCCGTTCGCTTCTGCGTGGAATACCGGCGCCTAAATAAGATCAATCGAAGAGACGTGTATCCTTTACCCAGGATTGAGGATGCCCTTGATACTTTAAAAGGTGCCGAGTTTTTTTCATCATTAGATTTGCGCTCAGGGTACTGGCAGGTCCCCCTTGCCGATGCCGATCGACCAAAAACAGCCTTCGTGACACCGGACGGTCTGTATGAGTTTAATGTCATGCCCTTCGGCCTCTGCAATGCGCCTGCCACCTTCGAGCGCATGATGGACTCGGTTCTTCGGGGTTTGAAATGGCAAATCTGTCTCTGCTATCTCGACGATATAGTCGTCTTTGCGCCAGACATTGGAACACATCTCGAACGCCTCAAACACGTCCTCACGTGCCTGAAGAATGCTCAGCTCCAACTTACCCACAAGAAGTGTCACTTCGCTGCTCGTCAACTTACGATTCTCGGGCACGTCGTATCAAAGGACGGTATACTTCCAGACCCGGCTAAGTTACGTGCTGTCGCCGACTTCCCGAAACCAACGACTATGAAGCAGTTACGGAGCTTCGGGGGGTTGTGCTCCTACTTTCGCCGGTTCATGCGCAACTTCGCCTCTATCATTGCGCCTTTGACCGAACTTATAGGCAGCACCACTGATATTTCGGCATGGTCTTCTGAGTGTGACCAAGCCTTCTGTACCCTTCGTCGTCTCCTCACTTCGCCACCAATACTGCGTCACTACGATCCTACGGCAGCAACTGAGGTCCACACCGACGCCAGTGGTGTCGGCCTCGGTGCGGTTCTCGCGCAAAGGAAGCCTGGATTCGCCGATTATGTCGTCGCCTACGCCAGCAGAACTCTTACCAAGGCTGAATAAAACTACAGCGTCACCCAGTAGGAATGCTTGGCAATCGTTTGGGCGCTTGTCAAGTTCCGCCCATACCTTTATGGCCATGCTTTTGATGTAGTAACGGACCACCACGCATTATGCTGGTTATCGTCGCTTAAGGACCCATCAAGGTCGTTCTCCCGTTGGGCTCTTCGGCTTCAAGAATATGACATTCGCGTGGTATATCGTTCCGGCCACAAGCATGCCGATGCTGATGCACTGTCACGATCTCCCCTATCCCCGGACATCGCATCTATTTCCTCGGACAACACGTTTTCAGCGCTTGACGAGGACACCATCTCTTCTGCACAACGTAATGACCCATGGATCGCTTCGCTTCTTGACGCGTTATCCGAGGCACCGACACTTCCAACCACTCGAACCCTGCGCCGCCAGGCTCCGCACTTCAGTATTCGGGATGGCCTTTTGTACCGGCGCAACTATTCAGCAGATGGTAGGAAATGGCTACTAGTCATTCCCCGAATGCTGTGCTCTACCATCTGCGCGTCGTTTCATTCCGACCCGCAATGTGCTCACGCCGGTGTTCTCAAGACCTACGAGCACCTACGAAAAAGGTATCACTGGCGCGGAATGTTTACCTTCGTCCGCCAGTTCATTCGCGGCTGCCACAAATGTCAGCGGCGGAAAAGCCCGCCACATCCTGCAACAGGTTCATTACAGCCACTTCCATGCCCAGACCACCCATTCGACCGTGTAGGAATTGACCTCTACGGACCACTACCATTAACAACAGCAGGCAACCGATGGGCTATCGTGGCAGTGGATCATCTAACACGGTACGCTGAAACTGCTGCTCTCCCCACAGCTGCAGCACAACACGTCGCAACTTTCATACTCAATCGTTTTGTGCTTCGTCATGGTCCTCCTCGAGAACTCCTCAGTGACCGAGGGCGTGTTTTCCTCTCCGATGTAATACAAGCACTTCTTCAACAGTGCCATATGGTTCACCGGAAGAGTACAGCCTACCACCCACAGACGAACGGCTTGACTGAGCGGTTTAATCGTACTCTAGGGGACATGCTCGCTACGCATGTCGCTTCTGATCAAACAAACTGGGACCTCGTTCTCCCATTTGTGACATACGCGTATAACACAGCTACGCAAGTCACTACAGGGTTTTCCAATTTTTTCTCCTGTACGGTCGTGAACCATCACACACCATCGACACTTTACTCCCACACTCGCCATATCCCTCCGAATACAAGCCTGTCTCGGAAGCCGCTCGTTACGCAGAAGAGTGCCGCAAGCTAGCTAAGCGGCTTACTACATCCGACCAACAGCGCCAGAAGGAGATCCGTGACGACAACCATCAATCTGCACCAACGTTCGTTCCTGGAGCACTTGTATGGCTTCATGTACCGCCCTGCGCCCCTGGTGTATCACCCAAGCTACTCTTCAATTATCATGGTCCCTACCAGCGTGGTCGAGCGTACTTCACCCGTGAACTACGCCATTGAACCCCTCACGCCACCGAGCGACCGTCGTCGGCGTGGACGTGATATTGTTCACGTAAACCGTCTGAAGCCGTACTTTGACCCGCTTGTTCCACGTGTTAGATCGCCAGGATGGCTTCAACTTTTTCGCCGGGGGTAATTGTAGTGAATAAGAAAGACGTTGATACCATCAGGTCAGCTATCATCAGCACAAGAAGAAGGCACGAGATCAGCGATCAAGCACCATCATCTGGGTTCGCCTGCGTTCCTTTAGAGCTACCACCCTGCTTGCTCAGTCCTTCAATAAACCCCCTTTACAGCATGAACACATGCACACTGGTATCACTGCAACAAGTCTTAAGGAGCACACTTACAGGAGAAAAAAAAATCCACATATGGTAGACAATATTCCGATGGTTCGTTGAAATGCTTTGCCTCCCATCTTTAGCAACACCTGAATTCTGAATTCGTATCTATGGCCGTAACCTGCTCATGAAGTCGGCACCTGCGTTTTCAGAACCTTTGATATGTTGAATATGAAAAGTGTACTCTTGTAGTACTAGACTCCACCTTAGCAACCTACTGTTCAGGTGTTTTGCCTTCGTTAAGTATTGTAGCGGTTGATGATCTGTCTGTACGATAAACTGTACTACGTACAAAAAATATGCAATTTTTCTACAGCCCATACTAGCGCTAAGCATTCTCAGCCTTGTACTTGACTCTTCTCTCCTGTCGTGCGCTTCGTTGCTCCTTCGGCGGAGCCTCCCTGGGCACTGAAAGCATAGGCTTGTAATCAGTCGCCGCACCGCGGCCGTTGTCCTGCTTGCTAGGAGAGTTAAAATCTTTGAGAACTGTGAACTGTACACCCTCGGGCTGTTCCTAAATGGCGGCGTTCGGCTGAACGCCTTGTTGCCGCTGTTGTACGACGAGTTTCCACTTGACCGTTCTGCATGACTTTGTGAAGGTCATGTTATTCAGGCGAGGCGGCTTCTTTGGCTTGGCCCCTAGCATGTCAGACTCGCGAACGCCACCGCCGTTGTTAGATCGACGCGCAGTCATATTTCCACCTCCGGCTGCCTTGGAATTTCCGCCGCCGCCACTGGAACCTTGGCCGGTTCTGGAGTTCGAACCGGATGTCTCATTTTTTTTGGAAGGGCTGGGGAGGCACAGCATTCGTTGGCTGCGAAAGCTGCTCTCAGCGGAAACGGAAGTGGTACTGTCGACGCGAAGTCCTTGGTCTTGAAGGCAGCGGCCCTCGGAGGTTCCTGCTCGCGCGTCGCGGTGTTCGGCGACGGTGACTTAATGGGTGACTTGCTCGACACTGCTGCCAGAAACGGCGGTAGATGCATGTGGCTCGCCGGTGTCTTGCTCTCCTTGCGCGGGATCCTTGGGTTTGGTTCACGAGGCCGGTACGGTACCGATCCGCCACAGCTGGTGCCCGTGGCGACAGCCACCGCAGCGAACTGCTTGGTGCTCTCTGGACCGCCTCCGGACCTGTTTAGTGGCAGTGGTCTCGGGGTCCACAGCGGCGCCGGGGCCCTCAGGGGGAAGACTTGCTGCTGCTTCCTTCGACGGCTTTGAGAGCATGACGTCCGTAGGCGCCACTCGAATGGGGTCTCAATCAACGGCACTTGGCCAAGTGGTGCTTTTAAACGATGGTCTTCTTTCTTCTTATACAAGGTCTCGGTTACGCCGTTCGGAGTGAAGTTCCCTTCAGCCAGTTTTTCTTTCCATTTCGTGTCAGGGTCATCAGCAGCACGAGATCCTGGCACATTGCCAACGATGATGTCATATAGCGCGGAGGACATGCATTTCACGATACACGTGCCTGAAAAATATGGCGAAAAAATCTCCACCTTCGCCTCTGGTACCGTGATCCGGCTCCTGTCTGCTAAGAACAAGGCCGTCGTGGTTCCTGTCAGTGCTTCATCTGGCACCAAAGAACGCCGAACCACCATTGTATTACTTCCTGTATCCCGTAGGACGGAAGCAGCTTGGCCGAATGTAATGCCCTGCAGCACTGGCATCGGATGTTTTTCTGACTTTGGCTGCGTATTTACCGCACTGATCATATTCTCCTCTTGCTTGTCTGCAGGTATATCATTCGACTACTTCTGCCTTTTTCTCTGGCGACAAGATACAAGAAGTCCTCTTCGTGACGTTCTGCATTTCTGGTAGATACGTTAATATCATGCCCCGTTTTGCGACAGTAGTCACAGTATGGTCTTGTCCGAGCACGACATTCTGCCTGCCCTGTGACCTGTTTTATCACAGACAAATCATCGAGTGGGAGACTTCCCCGCTGTACTTCCGCATTTTCCTGCTGGCGCCGTTCTCCGTTTTGTCGCGAAAAACCAACAAATTTGACTGTCGTTGGGCCTCTAAAAATTGTCCGCAGCCTCGGCCATTTCATCTAGCTTACGACATTTTTTCTCACGTAGGAAAAGCGCCACGCGGTTATGGCATTGATTGATAAACTGTTCAGCTACTTTGAGATCTCGAACAGACGAATATTCTTTTGCTGTCTTGGACATCTCCAACCATCTGTCGAAAAAACTTGCCAACCTGGTTGCATACTGCTTGCCTGTTTCTCCATCTTGAGGTCTGCTATGCCGGAACTTCTCCCGGTAGCCCTCCGCCGTGAAACGAAAACGCTGCAGTAATGCTAATTTGGCTTTCTCGTAGTCAAGTGCCTCTTCTGGAGACAAGCGACCAAATATTTTGAGAGCTTCTCCGCTCAGACACAGACTCAGTGCCGTGGCCCACTTATCCTTAGGCCATTCCTGACCGGTGGCCACATTCTCAATTCTCTTGAGATAAGCATCAAGGTCATCCCGGTTTTCATTAAATCCGGGTATGAAATTGTGCGGGTTAACGTTAATGGTTCTCGCACCTGTCGACCATTGTCCGACGCCGCGGATCCCCTGGCCCCTTCCACCTGAGCAAGTTGAAGACGCAGTTGAATCGTCTTCTGGCATTCGGCCTCAAGTTTTCGTTCCAACTCCGCCTGTTCCGTCCTCTCCTTTTTTGCCTCTCGCTCAGCTGCCCTTTCTTCGCGAGCTCGTGACTCAAGCTCATCAAGCCATGCCTTCAACTCATCGCCCTCTAGCCCCATGCGTATCGCTAACGCCGTTAAATCAGAAGTAGTCACTTTCTCTCCTTCTGTAAAAACCTTAATTGCATAAACAATCTCGTCCTGTCGTAGCGGACGCCAATTGTCACGAGGCTAGTCAACCCACAAGCTCTCGTGTAGGTTCTTGTGCATACAAACCGATGAGAAAACCCACATCGGTAAAGAGAACACGAGACCGTTTATGCACACAAGAAAAACAACTAAATATCTTTTCAATAAACTAGATAAAGAGAAAGGAATAAGAGGAAAAACAAACAAAGCACACAAATTCGAGGAGAAATTAACCTAATGACCGCGAAATGCTAAGGATGCGTAAGTTCCGCAATAGCAAAAGCGACTGTCACTGTTCGGTCGCGGCACTCTTGTAGACGGCGAGGATTGATGCGATGGGGTGCAGACAAGGTAGATCAGAGGTCCAAGCGTTGCTCGTGGTTGAAGGTAGCTCCGGGCCGCACCAAGGTCAGTGCCCTCTCAGCGTTCGTCCTCCGACGCTGGGACGTAGCCCTGGAAACGGGACGAGCCTGGCCAACGCCAGACGACAACGGGCTGGCCAACGCAAGACGATAGATGATGCTCGTGTACCCGACCAGGTGGGAGCCCGCAGCAGCCTTGCTTCAGGAACTCGGCCGCCACCCCCGCGCCCTGGTAGCCTGCTTGCCTCCGTCGCGTCCCGGCCACGTCTGCCCCGTTCTTCGTTCGGTCTTCTTCCAAACCAGCGTGGGGGCCTCCTCATTGGTCCGAACTTCACGCGCCTCGTCTGCCCATCGTCTTCGTCACCGAATACATCGCGAAAGCGCGCGTACACACCATCGGTCGTCGTCGTCTTCTTTCCTATGCCGGTGCGCTCGCGCACATTTTAAACCGAACACTGGTTGCACTCGCGCACTTCACGAAACGCGCACTTCACTTATCACATCTACCTGTCCGTCTGTCTGCCAGTCATGTCTGTCTGTCCTTCCGTGCGTCCGTCCATGCGTCCCTCTAGAGAACACTCAAAGTACCGCCATCTCGCACACCCTGTGGCACAGAGCCTCTTTACACGTCCGTCTATCCTGTCCGTCTGTTTGCCAGTCTGTCTGTATGTCCGGTCGTGCGTCCGCCCGTGCGTCAATCTAGACAACACTCGAAGTACCGCCATCTCGCATACCCTGTGGCACATAGCCACTTTACGCGTCCATCTACCTGTCCATCTGTCTGCCAGTCTGTCTGTCTGTCCATCTATGCATTCCGTTCGTGCGTCAATCCTAGAGAACACTCAAATTACCGCTATCTCACATACCCTGTGGCACATAGCCACTTTACTCGTCCGTCTGGTAATTTGAGACAGACAGACTGGCAGACAGATGGCCAAGTAGACGGACGCGTAAATCGGGCATGTACCACAGGGTATACGACGCGCGACATGGCGGTACTTTGAGTGTTCTCTAGATTTACGCACGAACGGACGCATGGACGAACAGAAAGACGGACTGGCAGACAGACGGACACGTAGACGGACGCGTAAAGCGGCTATTTGCCACAGGGTATGTGAGATGGCGGTACTTTTGAGTGTTCTCTAGGTGAACGCACGGACAGACGCATGGATGGACAGGTATACGGACGTGTAAAGCGGCTATGTGCCACAGGGTATGCGAGATGGCGGTACTTTGAGTGTTCTCTAGATGGGCGTACGGACGGACGCGCGGACGGAAAGACAGACTGGCAGACAGACGGACAGGTAGACGGACGCGTAAAGCGGCTATGTACCACAGGGTATGCGAGATGGCGGTACTTTGAGTGTTCTCTAGATGGACGCACGGATGGACGCATGGACGAACAGACAGACAGACTGGCAGAGAGACGAACAGGTAGACGGACGCGTAAAGCGGGTATGTACCACAGGGTATACGACGCGCGAGATGGCGGTACTCAGAGTGTTCTCTAGATTTACGCACGAACGGACGCATGGACGAACAGAAAGACAGACTGGCAGACAGACGGATACGTAGACGGACGCGTAAAGCGGCTATTTGCCACAGGGTATGCGAGATGGCTGTACTTTGAGTGTTCTAGATTGGCGCACGGATGGACGCATGGACGAACAGACAGACAGGCTGGCACGCAGACAGACAGGTGCACGTGCAGAGCGGCTATGTGCCACAGGGTATGCGAAATGGCGGTACTTTGAGTGTTCTCTAGATGGACGCACGGACGGACGCATGGACGGACAGACAGACAGACTGGCAGACAGACGGACAAGTAGACGGACGCGTAAAGCGGCTATGTACCAGAGGGTGTACGAGATGGCGGTACTTGAGTGTTCTCTAGATGGACGCACGGACGGATGCATGGACGAACAGACAGACAGACTGGCAGACAGACGGACAGGTAGACGGACGTGTAAAGCAGCTATGTGCCACAGGGTATGCGAGATGGCGGTACTTTGAGTGTTCTCTAGATGGACGCACGGACGGACGCATGGACGAACAGACAGACAGACTGGCAGACAGACGGACAGGTATACGGACGTGTAAAGCGGCTATGTGCCACAGGGTATGCGAGATGGCGGTACTTTGAGTGTTCTCTAGATGGACGCACGGATGGACGCATGGACGAACAGACAGACAGGCTATGCGAAATGGCGGTACTTTGAGTGTTCTCTAGATTGACGCACAGACAGACAGACAGACAGACTGGCAGACAGATGGACAGGTAGACGGACGTGTAAAGCGGCTATGTGCCACAGGGTATGCAAGATGGCGGTACTTTGAGTGTTCTCTAGATGGACGCGCGAACGGACGCACGGACGGACAGACAGACAGACTCTTAGACAGACGGACAGGTAGACGGGCGTGTGAAGCGGCTATGTGCCACAGGGTATGCGAGATGGCATACTTTGAGTGTTCTATTGTCGGACGCACGGACGGACGCACGAACGGACAGACAGACAGACTGGCAGACAGACGGACAGGTAGACTGACGTGTAAAGCAGCTATGTGCCACAGGGTATGCGAGATGGCATACTTTGAGTGTTCTATTGTCGGACGCACGGACGGACACACGAACGGACAGACAGACAGACTAGCAGACAGACGGACAGGTAGACTGACGTGTAAAGCGGCTATGTGCCACAGGGTATGCAAGATGGCGGTAATTTGAGTGTTCTCTAGATGGACGCACGGACGGATGCACGGACGGACAGACAGACAGACTGGCAGACAGACGGACAGATAGACGGACGTGTGAAGCAACTATGTGCCACAGGGTATGCGAGATGGCGGTACTCAGAGTGTTCTCTAGATTTACGCACGAACGGATGCATGGACGGACAGACAGACAGACTGGCAGACAGACGGACAGGTAGACAGACGTGTAAAGCGGCTATGTGCCACAAGGTATGCGAGATGGCAGTACTTTGAGTGTTCTCCAGATGAACGCACGGACGGATGCATGGACGGACAGACAGACTCTTAGACAGACGGACAGGTAGACGGGCGTGTGAAGCGGCTATGTGCCACAGGGTATGCGATATGGCATACTTTGAGTGTTCTATTGTCGGACGCACGGACGGACGCACGAACGGACAGACAGACAGACTGGCAGACAGACGGACAGGTAGACGGACGTGTGAAGCAACTATGTGCCACAGGGTATACGACGCGCGAGATGGCGGTACTCGGAGTGTTCCCTAGCTTGACGCACGGACGGACGCATGGACGAACAGACAGACAGACTGGCAGACAGATGGACAGGTAGACGGACGCGTAAAGCGGCTATGTGCCACAGGGTATGCGAGATGGCGGTACTTTGAGTGTTCTCCAGATGGACGCAAGGACGGATGCATGGACGAACAGACAGACAGACTGGCAGACAGATGGACAGGTAGACAGACGTGTAAAGCGGCTATGTGCCACAGGGTATGCAAGATGGCGGTACTTTGAGTGTTTTCTAGATGGACGCACGGACGGACGCATGGACGAACAGACAGACAGACTCTTAGACAGACGGACAGGTAGACGGGCGTGTGAAGCGGCTATGTGCCACAGGGTATGCGAGATGGTGGTACTTTGAGTGTTCTCTAGATGGACGCACGGACGGACGCACGGACGGACAGACAGACAGACTGGCAGACAGACGGACAGGTAGACGGACGTGTAAAGCGGCTATGTGCCACAGGGTATGCGAGATGGCATACTTTGAGTGTTCTATTGTCGGACGCACGGACGGACACACGAACGGACAGACAGACAGACTAGCAGACAGACGGACAGGTAGACTGACGTGTAAAGCGGCTATGTGCCACAGGGTATGCAAGATGGCGGTAATTTGAGTGTTCTCTAGATGGACGCACGGACGGATGCATGGACGGACAGACAGACAGACTGGCAGACAGACGGACAGATAGACGGACGTGTGAAGCAACTATGTGCCACAGGGTATGCGAGATGGCGGTACTTTGAGTGTTCTCTAGATTGGACGCGCGAACGGACGCACGGACGGACGCACGGACGGACAGACCGACAGACTGGCAGACAGATGGACAGGTAGACGGACGTGTAAAGCGGCTATGTGCCACAGGGTATGCAAGATGGCGGTAATTTGAGTGTTCTCTAGATGGACGCACGAACGGACGCATGGACGGACAGACAGACAGACTCTTAGACAGACGGACAGGTAGACGGACGTGTAAAGCGGCTATGTGCCACAGGGTATGCGAGATGGCATACTTTGAGTGTTCTCTAGATGGACGCACGGACGGACGCACGGACGGACAGACAGACAGACTGGCAGACAGATTGACAGGTAGACGGACGTGTAAAGTGGCTATGTGCCACAGGGTATGCGAGATGGTGGTACTTTGAGTGTTCTCTAGATTGACGCACGGACGGACGCACGAACGGACAGACAGAAAGACTGGCAGACAGACGGACAGGTAGACGGACGTGTAAAGCGGCTATGTGCCACAGGGTAATCGAGATGGCGGTATTTGTAGTGTTCTCTAGATGGACGCACGGATGGACGCATGGACGGAGAGTTAGACAGACTAGCAGACAGACGGACAGGTAGATGGACGTGTAAAGCGGCTATGTGCCACAGGGTATACGAAGCGCGAGATGGCGGTACTCAGAGTGTTCTCTAGATTTACGCACGAACGGATGCATGGACGGACAGACAGACAGACTGGCAGACAGACGGACAGGTAGACGGACGTGTAAAGCGGCTATGTGCCACAGGGTATGCGAGATGGCGGTACTTTGAGTGTTCTCTAGATGGACGCACGGACGGACGCATGGACGGAGAGTTAGACAGACTAGCAGACAGACGGACAGGTAGACGGACGTGTAAAGCGGCTATGTGCCACAGGGTAATCGAGATGGCGGTATTTGTAGTGTTCTCTAGATGGACGCACGGATGGACGCATGGAAGAACAGACAGACTGGCAGACAGACGGACAGGTAGACGGACGCGTAAAGCGGCTATGTGCCACAGGGTATACGACGCGCGAGATGGCGGTACTCGGAGTGTTCTCTAGATTGACGCACGAACGGACGCATGGACGGACAGACAGACAGACTAGCAGACAGACGGACAGGTAGACGGACGCGTAAAGCGGCTATGTGCCACAGGGTATGCGAGATGGCGGTACTTTGAGTGTTCTCTAGATTGACGCACGAACGGACGCATGGACGGACAGACAGACAGACTGGCAGACAGACGGACAGGTAGACAGACGTGTAAAGCGGCTATGTGCCACAGGGTATGCGAGATGGCGGTACTTTGAGTGTTCTCCAGATGGACGCAAGGACGGATGCATGGACGAACAGACAGACAGACTGGCAGACAGATTGACAGGTAGACGGACGTGTAAAGCAGCTATGTGCCACAGGGTATGCGAGATGGCGGTACTTTGAGTGTTCTCTAGATGGACGCACGGATGGGCGCATGGACGGACAGACAGACAGACTGGCAGACAGACGGACAGATAGAGGGACGTGTAAAGCGGGTATGTGCCACAGGGTATACGACGCGCGAGATGGCGGTACTCAGAGTGTTCTCTAGATTGACGCACGAACGGACGCATGGACGGACAGACAGACAGACTGGCAGACAGACGGACAGGTAGACAGACGTGTAAAGCGGCTATGTGCCACAGGTATGCGAGATGGCGGTACTTTGAGTGTTCTCCAGATGAACGCACGGACGGACGCACGAACGGACGCATGGACGGACAGACAGACAGACTGGCAGACAGATGGACAGGTAGACGGACGTGTAAAGCGGCTATGTGCCACAGGGTATGCAAGATGGCGGTACTTTGAGTGTTCTCTAGATGGACGCGCGAACGGACGCACGGACGGACAGACAGACAGACTCTTAGACAGACGGACAGGTAGACGGGCGTGTGAAGCGGCTATGTGCCACAGGGTATGCGAGATGGCATACTTTGAGTGTTCTATTGTCGGACGCACGGACGGACGCACGAACGGACAGACAGACAGACTGGCAGACAGACGGACAGGTAGACTGACGTGTAAAGCAGCTATGTGCCACAGGGTATGCAAGATGGCGGTAATTTGAGTGTTCTCTAGATGGACGCACGGACGGACGCACGGACGGACAGACAGACAGACTGGCAGACAGACGGACAGATAGACGGACGTGTGAAGCGAGATGGTGGTACTTTGAGTGTTTTCTAGATGGACGCACGGATGGGCGCATGGAAGAACAGACAGACTGGCAGACAGACGGACAGGTAGACGGACGTGTAAAGCGGCTATGTGCCACAGGGTAATCGAGATGGCGGTATTTGTAGTGTTCTCTAGATGGACGCACGGACGGACAGACCGACAGACTGGCAGACAGATTGACAGGTAGACGGACGTGTAAAGTGGCTATGTGCCACAGGGTATGCGAGATGGCGGTACTTTGAGTGTTCTCTAGATGGACGCACGGATGGACGCATGGAAGAACAGACAGACTGGCAGACAGACGGACAGGTAGACGGACGCGTAAAGCGGGTATGTGCCACAGGGTATACGACGCGCGAGATGGCGGTACTCGGAGTGTTCTCTAGATTGACGCACGAACGGACGCATGGACGGACAGACAGACAGACTGGCAGACAGACGGACAGGTAGACGGACGTGTAAAGCGGCTATGTGCCACAGGGTATGCGAAATGGCGGTACTTTGAGTGTTCTCTAGATGGACGCACGGACGGATGCATGGACGAACAGACAGACAGACTGGCAGACAGACGGACAGGTAGACAGACGTGTAAAGCGGCTATGTGCCACAGGGTATGCAAGATGGCGGTACTTTGAGTGTTCTCTAGATGGACGCACGGATGGGCGCATGGAAGAACAGACAGACTGGCAGACAGACGGACAGGTAGACGGACGCGTAAAGCGGGTATGTGCCACAGGGTATACGACGCGCGAGATGGCGGTACTCGGAGTGTTCCCTAGCTTGACGCACGGACGGACGCACGAACGGACAGACAGAAAGACTGGCAGACAGACGGACAGGTAGACGGACGTGTAAAGTGGCTATGTGCCACAGGTATGCGAGATGGCGGTATTTGTAGTGTTCTCTAGATGGACGCACGGACGGATGCATGGACGAACAGACAGACAGACTGGCAGACAGACGGACAGGTAGACGGACGTGTAAAGTGGCTATGTGCCACAGGGTATGCGAGATGGCGGTATTTGTAGTGTTCTCTAGATGGACGCACGGACGGACGCATGGACGGAGAGTTAGACAGACTAGCAGACAGACGGACAGGTAGACGGACGTGTAAAGCGGCTATGTGCCACAGGGTATGCGAGATGGCGGTACTTTGAGTGTTCTCTAGATGGACGCACGGACGGACGCACGGATGGACAGACAGAC
>NW_023613745.1:0-41584 GCF_013339725.1 Rhipicephalus microplus
GCCATTTGCGACGCTAGTTTTAATATGAGTAAGTACATGATGAAAAGTATTAGTGTCGCGCACATCCGTGAGATCAATATGGAAGTTACCCACGACACTGAAAGTGAACTGGTGACTACATGCACTGATGGCAGACACCGCAACCATTTCACCACAACCCCATGACATGAATGCTCGCCTCTTCGAGGGGTTTGTTAATACGCCAAGTGGTTTATCAAAAAGGGCGGAACGTTGAACTTCTGTTCTTGTGCCATATGCACGCGTTTTAGCGCGCATTAGGCTTGCAAATAATGTGTGAGGCCTCGTGAGCTCGAGACAACTGTAGTAGGCATATTCAGCTCCTACTACTGTACGTAATTTGCCGTGCTGCAAGTATGATTAACAAGTGTAGCTTTAGTGCTTATCCGCAAACCGCGAGTGTTCCACTCACGGGAAATTCGCAAATTCCAGCTGGACGAGGATATCTTGAAGTCTCAAAACACGCGTATGTTTCTCCCATGTGCATGTGCTGGGATCAACTCCAGTTACTTGTGCTACGAGGTACACGTGTGTACGTGACAGCCGCTCATTCTGAGCTGTTCGAAGGCTGTTTGCAAGGGCGATCAAAAAAGTGTTTAATCTTTTCTCCTTTCAGTTGGCGCGACATGTAACAACGTGTGCTTACTCAGCTGGAGACTTCGAAGGACACGTGGTGGCTAGCCCCGCATCAGCAGGTAAGCCAGTTTTGATACAAAGCGCACGCAAAGCGCCCTAAACTACTTTCATTGTCATCGTTTTATGTTATATATAGCAGACTTTATTGCCTTCTAGGCCATCATCATGAACATATTTATTCTTTGGTCTAAGCAGGGTTGAGCAGTATCGCGACAGTGAGCAGGACAGGAGGGATTTCGTTACTTTTTTTTTTGTGCAGAATGAGCTTACACATGGCACAAAAACATGAATCGAGATTTCTTCTTAGTGCCATGACAAGCAGATGAGCGCTAAGGGCTGGTGACGTAGGAAGAATAGCAATGGTTTTCACTCAAGCACATAATATATCCTGTGTCGTAATATTGTGCGTGACGCCGCTGGCAGGATAATTGCGCATGAAACGCAATTATCCTGCCAAAAGATATCGCTGTGTTGCCTTCTGCCGATAAAAGTTGCTATCCGTGAAGGACAGTGCAGCATGCCTGTCCTTCATAGACACCGACAGTACACCAGGCCAGCTGTCTGGTCTGGTGGGCCAAATGGATGAGAATTCCGAAAATAGTGACCGACTTTACCTTCAAGGTCAGAACATACTCACGCAAGGGCGGAAGTGTTTCGGTAACGAGATTATCCTTGAAAATATATCCTCATGCTGGAGACTGTGGCTACAAAAAAGGTATTTATTAACAGCATTTCAAATTTGTTCCCGTCTGCAGTCATAGAGAGGCTTCTTTTTTTGAGAGTTTTGTTTTGAGGTCGAACAGGTACCGTTTGAAATACAGACCATTCAAGAAGCTCCTGTTGCTTACGTGCAATACACACAGCAGCCTTTTAGACAAAACAGATCTTACGTAAAATAGATACGTACTTTTTCTCTATTGATGTTCGTTATTGACTCGACTGACTAGCTTGAATTATGCTATGTCAAACGTGCCTCATTCTGAAGTCACCACGTATATCTAATTTGGCGTCAGATGCTTCTAACTGTTGTGATTAATTGCACCTTCTTGCGTATATGTCATCATTACTATGAAACGTTTACCCCTCTTCCAATGTAATGTCTAACTGCACTAAGATTACCGTAATAAACAAACTGCACACTTTATAGAAGCATCAACTTTATTTACATTATGTCGCACTTACTAACGTTTTTGCTTAAAATGAGCAATCCTAAAAAAGTACTCCAGTAACCTTATTTCTGTGTCTGTATTCCGGAATACAATTTCTCTTTTTGAAAAAAATTATCTCCAAAATTTCATGCTACTTCTAAGGGCGGTGTATCTCCATATCTTTTAGTTCGGGCCTCCAACCTGTGAATTTCATTATCTTTCCAAGTATAACGTGGAAACTCCCTGATTACAATTCATTTTGCACAAAGGGTAACATGACATAACAATTTAAAGGAGTATGCGTCAAGTTGAATTGGCACGCAAGTTTAAAACCGTTGATGATGTAATTTTATAGAGTCTACTGAGGTATCTCTTCTTTTAATGTCTTGTTTTTGAAACGCACATACAGTTTTTTCTTTTCGATTGTTTTGAACTTTTATTGTTAAAAATAGCCACTAGTAAACGCACAAAAATAAAATAAATAAATGAATTTACCGACAAATGACAAGGGGAGTTGGCTGACATGAAATCACTGTTCATTGAAGATGTTAATTTACTTCTGTTAAAACAAGTAGGACCGAGATAGGCAAAAGGCGAGACACAGAGGAACGTCTGCAATGGTGAAGCGTATAAGGATCGCTGTGTTGACAAAAACCTAATTAAATCAACAGCATCACCACATCCGTTGACCCAGCCATGTATTTATACATAACCCGACTTAAACAGTTGAAAGAAAGCACACAAACCTTGCTGAGTCACTGCACTTATTGCGGCCTTTGCTGAATTTTCATGACCATACTTCTGCTCGGTTCTTCGACTGCCCCATCGTCAAATCACTAAGACGTACCACCTACCCATGAGTTGAACAAAAGGTTGGGTATATGAACTTGAACTCCTTCCCAGCACAAATGCTGTCTCCACAATTTCATGGTCCAGGCACGTTTTCAGAAAATTGAAAAAGGTGTCGGCCTGAATTCATCAGCTCGGGGTGTTTGGCGGAGAATCAAGGAGTGCAAACTTCAATTTACCGCATTCTGTCGCTAGTGTATATGAGCCTGGCAGAAAGTATGTGACGAAGAATGTATACAGTGACAAAACAGGATCAACACTTGCAGTTGGCAAATGTACCTTGAAACTGTTGCACACACACAAAAAAACAGGCAATACCACCGGTAGCCGACGAGTGACCTGATATAAACGCTGCTTCTTCATGCGCCAAGCCTTATTTCACAAAACAGCCACTTTCGAACCCTTTTACTCCTGATGAAGACGTGACCTAGCTACAGTCCAAATGTAGCATGCGACTGCAAAAAAAAAGCATCACGCGAGTACCGCACCACAGTTATGGTGTTGCTCATTAAAGAGAGCTCGAGACCCAAGTCTATAACTTGAGTTTCCATAAGCGCCCTTGTGGAGTTGCGAGGTCTCAACGAAGATAACTGCTGCCAACTTGAAACATTGGGTGTATGTTTTTTTTTGTAATGTGGTGCACTTTAGCACTTTCGTGACCACGAAAACAACGGCAGTTTTCAGGTAGTCCAGGCAAGGTTTTTTATTGCACCCAACGTTTCTGATGTTGATGTTTAGGGCATCAAATTGTACAGCAAGGATTTATCCTTGAAGCAAAGTCAGTTTAAAACCACAAATTTAGTACCAATAATACAAAAATATAGGAAACGAAAAATTGTGATATGTACAAAGAAATTTTCATAAAACTATCAACAGTATTCGGAACAGGATAATCATAAAAAATCGATATGTTCTATTTAAGCACTAGGAACACACACAATTATCCTGTAAATATAAGTGCGGTAAATGAAAAAAGTTTTTGTGTACATAGAATAACATTCTATGTGGTGTCTTTCGTGCCACCGTACGAAGCAGTTTGGCGATGCAGTAGAACACAGGTTCTGTTGCGCTTGTTTCAACAAAAACGTTTGTTTTCTGTTCTGTTTAATCATTTGGGCTCCTACGCGACGAAGGAAGGTTACAGAACCTCAAATACAGCTGGGACGTGAAGAGTTTGTTCCTACTTCCAAGACAACATCCTTTCACTGAGCTGGTGTTATCCGACAGCAGTCGTAGAGTCATGCACGGACGAGTGACGGCGACAGTACACAACGTATGCGAGTGCGTCTTGGTGCCAAAAGCTCGACAAGCGGTGAACAAAGTGATCAGCCGATGCCTGCAGTGCGCTTGCCTCTGCACGAAGCTCACTGTACAACCGTATCCACCGCTTCCACTTTACGATACCTTTCGACACTAAGGAACTCAGTTTCATCCGAACACTGTATGGAAGTGAAGGTGATCGCATTTGAGGCGCCGGAGGATGTCGGAGATGGCATACGATGAAGAAGGAGTGATCCTGGGCTGCTGTCTTTTTAGCATGTTCCAAGAAGTGCGAGCAGCGCCATCATCATTTTGTACAGTTTGGTGTTCGTTTGTCACCATTATTGGCATTCCATAGCTTGTCCCGTGGCTCAATCTCTCTGGCAGCGCTTCACTTATCGAACGCCGGCGTACCGCGACAAGAGTTAACCTTGGGGGATTGATTAATCTTGGGTAGGTATACATGGTTATAGCGGCGATGCATGGCTGGCGTTTCAAGTGTTCTACCTTGCAGCATTCCCTTGTAGGGATCACCACCATCGCCACTGAATATCACATTTCCCGAATGGCGTCCTTTTTCTCCGGATTCCCTGATCACCACCCGAAAGGTGGCGTACCGAAGAAAGCTTCACAGTGCAGAAACAAAAGGAGTCCTTCCCCAAGTACCATATTGTGCACACCCAAAATAGAAAACAAAGCAGTCTGATGTTGCTGTCCAGTGTAGACATTAATGCCAATTTCGGTGAAGGGTTTCAAATTAAGCGGCTTGGGTCCTTTTCTACTCGGATTGTAGAGAAGGAGCACTGATTTGTTGGGAGAACACCGGAGTTCCGTGTCTTGTAAAAAGCACTTTGTAGTTTCGAGAGCTTCCTGGAGAGCGTCTTCGACTTGTCCATCACTGTCGCCCGAGCACCACTTCATATACTTTTCATATACACAGAAGGTAAAGTCTGGAACTGGGCGAAATGGGTTGTAGGGAAAAAAATATTCACTCCCTCTTGTGTACACACGTGGCGAAAGCCTAGAAGACCAGGCAAATTACTTAGGAGCACACTTCAAGCAGGTTTACAGCTCATCGCACCACTTTCTAGAGTTTAAATCGTACGAGACAAGAATAGAAAAACAGAAACTTGATACCAAGTGCACAAAATATGAGGCGTACAACAAACGCACAATACTTTACTCTCGCTGTACAATGACATATGTTTATCCGGCGACATCCCTTCCTCTTTGAAAAATGCCATTGTCATACCTATTTGGAGACAGGGCAAGGATTTGTCCTCCATCATGAGTTACAATTCGATCGTACTGACAAGCTGTCTATGTAAATTTTCGACAAGATGGTAAAAAGCCGACTTAGACACTTTGAAGCAAACACACTACTTGACCCATACCAGTGCTGTTTTTGATAAGGTAGATCCACAATTCCTCATTTGGTGCGCATCGAGGCACAGATTTGAGAGGCTTTCGTTCACAAACAATTTTAGGGTCGAAGCTCCATTGGCAGCGGGTTGTTCCCTCCTCTGATTGTAGTATGTATTCACCTCTAGGTAATGACTTACTCAATAGGGGTGTTGCGTGTATATGTCCTTGGAAATAGTATCACTGTATGGCGTTAGTGGTATTCGTAGCATATCAATGCAATGATGATGAATGGGGCTAAGCGTCTATCCATCCATCCGTGCGTCCAAGCATCCATGCGGTTGTCCATGCGTTCATGCTTCTGTACACCAGTCCATGCGTCCGTCCGTCTGTCTACTCGTGCATGCATTCGTCCGTCCTTGCGTCCATGTGTCTATTTTTTCGTTCTTTTGTCCATACTTGTGCACGGACGAATGAATGAAGGCGTGGACAAAAGCCCTGCCACTACACTTATATCAATCCCAGCGCTTGACCTGATACTCTCTCTCAAACGAAAGCCCAGACATTCGTGGCAGAGCACGTGAGATACACACAAACAAAAGAAACTACATGCTATCAAAGCAAACCTTGGGAATTGGCCACCAGTATCAAAATCACTTCACACAGAGGTAACACTATCAATGCTAAGAACAGGACATACACACAGCTACACATTCATACCTTTTAACTAGTGGCTATCACCATTGTGTGAGAGATGAGGTTAAAAACTAACAGTGCTTCACGTTTTATTCATTTGTAAAAAATTCGACACGATAGGTAGACAACGCTCTTCGATACCCAGCCTACAACAGATACCACTTCACCCTGCCGTATTCTTCGGTACGGAAGCACTTTTCACACATAAATTATTGTTTGCTTTTTTTTCAAGAGATTATCGTGCTTTTCATGTTATCTACACGGGTATTCCACAGCATGATCTCCGAAGAGGGGCTACTGCAGCGGGGACTACATAGTCACCAGGGCTTTCTTATCACGACTTTTCACCACTCTTTGGGCTCATAGTTACCTTCGCTGTCTTGATTAAACTGCTTCCTTGGTTTTACCCACGTTAGCTCGAGGTATCTTAAGGCCCTTACACAGCCACCTATCATAATCATTGTTTGCATCACTTGTCTCACAGCCTGGCTTTTTTGGCCATCAAATGGTTCCTGTGCCATAAAACATAAAAAATCAACAAACTGAACCTACCGATGAGGCAAAATTCATTGAATTCAATTCAAAGAGAGAGCTGAGAAGAAGAAAAACAAGCCATGTTAGTATGAATGTTCACCACACAAACCAGACACACCTGCGCACGGCATAAAACCAAACACTCCTAGTTTCTTTTTTTTTTTTGTTGCTCAAAAACCAACATCGACCTCTACAGCACGTGCACTGAATCGACCGCACAAGTATTATGGCCACCTTTTTATCGAATCGGTGCTCTCCAGCTTGCTTACAACGTCTGCTCACGTTTCTTTGAATCCTCGGAAGAAGAAGCAGGCACAGCTGGTGCATTTTTTCTTTGCGAAAAACGATTGTGCACTTCCACTCGCTAAAAAAGAACGTGCCTCTGAAGACAAATTCCCTAAAATTCATGAAATTGTATAGGTATAATAAATATTTTCGCAAAGGGGTGATGCGTTACAACTGGGTGGATTTAGAGTATTTCATAGCATTGTCATTAGTATAGGGATGAGTTATGGCAGTGATGATGCTCCTATGAATGACTTATCCTCCACCCACTCCAAGTCATAGGCCCAGAGTTGAAATGGTCCTATAGGCGTACCTTTTGTCCAACTACATGTTATTGAGCGTCACTAACAGCAGGAGTTATTCTTAATTATTCTCTACTTTAGAATATTAAGAGAACTTTGCAGCCCGATATTTAACATGAATAAAAGCTATTGCCGAAGACCGTTAGCTAATATTGATGAATATTATGTAGGTTTTTAATCAATTTTCTTCACACGTAAATTTTTACCGTACTTTTTTATTTTCTTGTCCAATTGTCCTAGCATGTAGGACTCAAATGACAGCGGGATGATTGAAATAACTGACAAGTACTGCCTACATCATGATCACTTTGGATATTCTTCTGCTGTTAAAAAACATCGGCAGTCCAGCAACAATTTCTCTGATGCTTTTGTCTTATTACACATGCAGAATAAGAAAAAGATATGCTGCAATACAACTTTCTACCTTCCTCCTGTTTTACTAGAACGTTAAACACGTGAAAAGTTTCAGTAAGCTCTCAACATTCGAGGGTTCAAGTTCACATGTTTGGTCTCGCTATTATAGCTTCTAATTTCTCTTTTTGATTCTCGTTCTGATTCCAGAATAAATTCCTACAAACTACAGCCTCAGCTTGACTAAACTTTTATCATCAGCAAAAACGATATATTGCTTTCTGCGCAAAAAGTGCAATACTAAGGACGATAGCCTTTCTTGGGGACATTCGACTAAAAAAGTTTGGTCGGCCTGTCTGCCTGTACGTTTCTCTGTTTGTCCACCCTTAACGGTACTCTAAAAAGCCCCAGACGATAACCGCAACGACCTACCCCATCCGCAGCGTACACCAATATTGCTTAAGCTTCGGCGTTCCTACATGTGTGATTGTCAAATAAAATTAATTATTACACATATCTGAGGCACCATAAGAACACGTCAATATTGTGTATGTATGTATTTTACTAGAAAATGCATACGTAAGCAATTCGAAGGACCGTTGCGTTTATCACGCTGCGCTGACCGTGCAGCACCTGCACGAAAAGGCGAGTCTTTTCAACGCTTTGCTAGGACGACACGGTGGTGGCACCTACCCGTCGCCCTGCGTTCTACACCTTATCACCTCCGGGACGGGCACGCACGCCACACACGCGCTTCATTTTCCAAGATAACTGCCAGATGGCGCTCATGTTTCACGCGTGACGTGACTTGATGTGCTAGTTTGCCTCCGCTGCACTCTCGAGGCACTCTAACGCAGCGCCTCCAGAATACCATTCACCGTTTTTTTTTCGCCGAACATCAAATAAACGTTTGTTCACTCTCTGCAGACGGGGCCAATTTTAATTGGAGTTGGATGAAAGTTCTTGAATGTTTGCACATACAATGCACATACAACGTAGGCTCCTTTCTGAAATCATGCTTTGTGTACTGTCACTCTACTTGTTTCTCTCAATAAATAGGAGTGGCATATCAGATGTATATATTACTTTGATCATGTGTACACACTCTCTTCAGTCTTTTGCATTTTTTTGCACTATAGAAGCTTTGAAATGCCGACGGAAGAGTTCTTACTTGCATGCTCAAAAAAGATGAAAGGAGGAAGTTCAAAGAGCTCTACAAATGAGGCATCATTTCTTGGTCCAATATCTATTTCTACCTGTACTTTTCGGTTCAGAATTGAACTTTCCAGTTATTTGTGATGTATCTAAAACTTCATTTTGCTTCATTTTGACATGCATATCTTTATGTTGGCTTCTACTTCCGTTTTACTTGTATATGGGTCCACCTTCTGCACAGTATAAAGAAAATGTCGTGTGAAAGCATGAGGCATTCTCAGCATGCTGATGTGTAAATACAACGTGAAATCAATATCGATTACGAGAAAGCTCACAATAGGGTACAGGGAATGTTTATTACCTTCTGATGAAAGTACTGGCCAACAGCGTTAGGAAGGGAACCAGCGTCTACACCCTTGTAGTGGGAAGACTCCCGGGAAATAGAGCTAATGCACGATGTCTAACGTGGTTCGGTAAGTGCTTTCGACTGGAAGCTGAAACTAAGCTTTCTGCATTAAGGCCTTTTTCTTTTAGTTAATTTTCTTAGGCACGTGCGGGCACTATTATTTTCATAGGTTCTCTAGACCTTGCTGTTTATTTTTTTCGAAGAATCTTTCATCTTAGGCTGTGCACTTAAGAACAATGGCTACGTCACTAGTGCTCCCAAGCGTTTCTGGCTACGAAGTTCTATATACTCAATCATCGCGCATACATTGCAGGATCGCTTACCTTGGAGTACCGGGTGCCCGTCTATAAAGTTACATTAGATCCCATGAAAGTGCACGGGCATGTAAGCATATTACACCGCCGTCCTACTGCGAATATATATTTGCACATTATGTCACCCAAACAAGTAATGATGCCATACATTGACGCACAAAGAAAATAAATACAGAGCTCTCACAGGAATTAATGCCACCTTATGGTTGGCACAAGAATTGACTATATCAAAGTGGTCAAACATACTGCACAGAAATATGCCAACTCTCACTGCTAAACTGGCAGTCAATTAAGTGGGAAAATGTCGTCACATAGCTTTTTATTTGCGTTGTACCCATTGCGCGGTTACAACCTAATACTTGTCGTTCTCGTAGAACAGCACTGCCGTACGACGCGAAGGGAGAAGCATGAGGACCATAGCTACACCACAACTTGCAGATTACCTAATATTTGCGACAACATTCGAAGCCTATCAAGCATCGTTTCAAAGCTTACAAGCAAGAGAGCATTTAGTTTGCACGATTCTTAGTTTTCTCGTGGTCTCTTAGGGCGACGGTTCATGCGGACATTGTGCACGGTCTGTGTGGTGTCTCCCACTTCTGACCAGTTGCGTCAAGCGGATTTCACTGCACAGATGACATAGCTTAGAAGACGAAGCAATTCGTTCTGTATAGAGATTTAGCAGAGGAGCTTTCGCAACAGTTGATAGTGATGCATTGATGTTCATATCTGCGCTCAGCCAGGAGCTTTACTATAGTAATAGGTTGTAGAGGCTAGAATACAGGTTCTGGTGAAACTGTATTCAATGTCTCACCATCTAACGTGCTATCCCAGCTCTCTAAAAAAATTTCAAGAATACGTGGATCTTCGTTTGATGACGCCACATATATTCAAGTTACTGTTCGAACCAACATCACTTTAGACGGTCTAGATCACGTTGTTTCTTGTACGACCATGTCACTTTGAAGCATTTGACGAAAACATCTGGCTACTAGTCAGTCAAGTTGCCCAGTGAAAAGATTTCCGTCACGCTGAAGGAATAACAAAATACACAGATGAATTTGACCGCTTTTATAACGAATACTTTCTTCAATGCTGAATTATTTCTTTTAAACTCGTACTACTGTATTGTCGTCACTTGACATTCGTTTATATTTATTTTACATAAATACCCAAATCAAATGAATTAAATATAAAGCTTGGTATGTACAGATAATTTTATCTAACCATTACTCGGTCGATTGATAGTTCAGAGTGATATGACCATGGACTATTTGCAGATGTCTAGTTCTTCTGATAACAGTGTTGCACATACTTCAATTTTATCTGACACACTGCGGAAACAATTCTGTGCTGAAAGTACCACTGTTTTCTGTATGCAATTCCAATTTGACCTAACAGTGCAAGTAGTTCATAAATGGTTGAACGTATAGTTGTCTACGACTGAAGACATGCTTTTCTGAGCAAGGCGAGATTATTTATGCGCCCACCTCACTGCAACGGTACTCTCTTTAGACATTAGTGGCGGGGGGGGGGGGGGAGGAGGTTGGAGAAAAAGCCGTAGCTTTGTGTTGGATTGCCCTATTTTTGGGTAGTGGAAAGGTCAGCATTTTTATACTTACGCATACCCAAGATCACTTTTTCAGGTTGAGAATGACTGCATTCATCGGTCACTCTACCTTGAAATTCACAAAGTATTTTTATAGTAGATAAATCTGGAATCAGCTTAAGGTGTACTGTAACAGTACTCCACACATGTTATGGTAACAAAACGTACCCTATACAGAGCAGTTGTTGTATGTGGAAATTTTTTCAGCATTCTACTTCTCATGGTTATACTACGTTTCCAGTGCTCGTACAATTGACTATTGCAGGCATTTATTACAAAGACACTTGTACCATTCGAGCTGATGTCAATTGGTAATACGAACGCCAATTCATGTTCTGATCAAGATTCATGACACCAATACTTATTGTGGCTTTCATGTTCATGTGTTTGATATGTCAGTCATTAAAACGCACTATATCGTCCACCAAACTTGTAGTGAACTCGTAACGTCAATAAAACTGGACTCCAAGCAGAGCCAATCCTGTGGTAGAAAAGAACTTCAGAATTTTCTAATGTGACACAAATGAGCCACCCGCCGTGGTGGTCTAGTGGCTAAGGTAATCGGCTGCTAACCCGCAGGTCACGGGATCAAATACCGGCTACGGCGGCTGCATTTTAAATAGAGGCGAAAATACTGTAAGCCTGCGTGCTCAGATTTGGGTACACATACGTTAAAGACCCACAGGTCGTCGAAATTTCCGAAGCTCTCCGCTATGGCGTATCTCACAATCATGGGCTGGTTTTGGGACGTTAAACCGCTCATATCAATCAATCATGACACTGATGAACCATGACCCAGCCAAGCGAAACCCTTATGGTCTGTTATTGTTCACCAGGGTGTCGAAACATCTGAATCCCTCCACTACAATAGGCCTCATGACGACACCACAATTTATGAACGCAAACTCCTAACCATTACAATATAATACCCAGAAAAACGACAAGGATCAAATTTGTGGCTTCAAAAATAGCGTTAAGCGCTATCCTCACTGCCGGCAGTGTTAGCGTCAGCACCCACTGCTTCGCATCTGCACACGCTTTCGTTTAGCGGATGATGGTGTAATTTTTCTCAATAAGTTTCAAATACAAAATAATGAAGCAGGTTTCAACTGGTTATATTACTATATCGCTGTTTTAAACTCCTCGAAGAAGCGTCGCTACTCTCAACAACATAATCTATCCGAAGCAGATCCGAATGCTGCAGTTCTCATATTTCCCATAGGGGAGCAAGCACCACTGAAGGAGCCCACGTAGACAGTATCGCCAAATTCCCCTGTAGGTAATATTGTACGAAATTCTATGAGTAGTGTGAACCTGAAGAGAGCTGCGAGAAAAGCTAATTTATTGAAGCTGCTGCTGAACGCATCTGCATTACTGTGTTTGTGCTTACTAAATCTGGGAGCCCTAGATAACGATTTAAAAGAAAATCATATTCGGTTATTCAACTGCAGAGAATTTGATGTACTGTACACAATACATTTGAAAAAAAACCTGAGTAGATACATGTGCTAATGATGGGCATTTTTCTTTGCTGTGCGTTGAGCTGCGACAAATTTGAGGCGCACCACACCAAGCAAGTTAGAACTGAATAGAAAAGGCAAGCATTTTCTCTCGTGTAACTTCATAGAGAGCTGAAGCTACTTATGTTTATTCGTAAGTTTTATCCTGCTGCCTTTTAAAACTTGCCTGGAGATAACAAGGTATTGGTGGCATAGGCTCAGTTGGAACCCTTACATAGATGTGGAGGATTTACTGATTCTATACGAGATTGATTGAAACTTTGTGAATAACCAGGTTTCAGATTTCACGCATACGAGATAGTCTGAAATGTCTCAACAATATGGTTAGCTTAAATGATACAGAAGATCGTATTATTTGTTCAGATGCTGACGTCGTAGACGTCACTTCGGGAGAGGTAGCAATCGATGCTTTACGATAAAAAAAAAGACATTCTCATTTCCGCGACCTGGTACTACATCGACACAAGGCAAAGAATACTGCATGTCCTGTGCGCATTCAACTTCACATTTCAGTAAACATCCAAGCCCGCTTGTTTCTCCTTTCACCTTCGATCTTTCAGAAAAGATGGTCCTGCTCATTTGCTCAGGGCTTGATAAAGGACTCACTTCGCCGGAACGTTGACTATAGATGCGGGATGGAAGAGCGCTTCTTCGGTTTCTAATCAAAGAGCAAATGTTTTCTTCTCGCGAGAGATAACATATTCTACCCTCATTCGCCTAGCAGAAATTTTCTTCGAAACATTTTTATTCATAGACGTCTATTCCGCACTTCCAAAGACGAGAACAGCACTCATTTATAATGGTTGTACGAAAAATACACCAATAAAAATGATATCATTCTGGCCTCTTTTGTACGCATCTAGAGTAATAAACAAAAAAGTAACAAGAAAAGCAATTTCGAATACACAGTTGAAGAAAGCCGTCTCGCATCAAACAAAATCCTGCGCCGGGATCTGCTCCTTGTCATTCAACGAATGCCTCAGGGGTTCAGAATAACTTTACAAAGGCGGCACCTTCGCAGCCGAGTGCTGCGGCTCGAATGAAATATCATACCTGATCTTTCATTTCTTTCGAAAACGAGGAAACTCGCATACTTCTATTGAATTTCACTGGTTTCATGGTTGCCTCCTCCTCTCGTGAACTTCCCTCGTACTTAGCGGAGCGCTTTGATACATTCCCCATTTATTCCTTCATTTATTTTAATAATCTAAGGGTCCGAGGGCTTTGCAGAGGGGAGTAGGTTACAATTTCAACTCAACCTAATTAAAAAGCAAAACATTGGTGGTTACGTGGATCAGTAAGGAAAAGCAACAAATATAGTACACATCATAACAACAAAAACAGGTATTGAAGAACTACAAAACTTTACAAGGCTATTACAAAAAAAGATCAAGCACACGACATAACACTCAAGTACGACCACGTGCTTATTAACAAAAAAAAATGCATCGTTGCAGCAGCATATGTGAAGATACAGATGCGTAATAAAAAGAGAAAATAAAGAGAAAAGTGCTACTAAAATGCAAATACTATATTCCTAAATATTAAGACAAGGACAGGTTAGTTATAGCATCCTTAATCTTGGAGGTATTAGTAATCTCTACTACAGATCGGGGAAGGTGATTCCAACTTGCTGACGTATGGGGGATGAATGAATTGTGAAAATGATTAGTGGGCCATGTGGAAATCCCAACCTTCTGACGATGGTCGATGCGGACTTTATACAAAAGAAGAAAGGGTAATAAATTTATTCTTGATGACCAGATATTTGTTAATAAATTTGTATATGAGGCAGAGGCCAGATATTTTCCCACGTTGTGAAAGCAAAGGTAATGATAAACTTCTTTTCATGGAAGTGACGCTGGAGGTGCGACGATAGTTAGAAATATTGAAACGAGCAGCCTGACTATGGATGAATTGAATCTGATGAATGAGTGTTTTTTGGCTGGGGTGCGACACAGATGCGACATATTTTATTTTGAAACGAACTAATGATTTATACAGAAGAAATTTCACCCGAAAAGAAGAAAGATGGAGATTACGGCGTATAAATTCCAGCGTGCGAATAGCGTTATTGGTACATGTATTGCATGCATCTTCCAAGAAAGATCAGAAGAAATGAGTACGCCTAGCTAACTGTAACATGACACAAGTTCTAGGTTAGTAGAAGATCAAAGGACAGTGTTGTATTGCGACGTAAAACGCGCATGTGCTTGCATTTGTTAGTGTCCTTACTACCCCAGACCTGTTTCAAGTTTGTAAAATTAGCTTTCCTGCTGTGCATTTTGAACAACTAATGGCGGCTAGTCATTTAGTGAAAACAGCCTGTTAAAGCGCGGTTTTGCTACGCAATTACGTGCCAAATCTGGAGTCGCTTCTCTGGATATAAACACTGCTATTAGACCAGCCTCAGCATGTTCAACAAGGACCGCGCCTCCACTTGAAGCATGATAGGTGCTGCCATTACTTGTTCAAATATTCAGTTTAGAGAAGCGCACTTGGTAATTAGGAAAAGGGTCGATTGTGCCGAAAGGTTGATGAGCTGGGTAGAAAAAGGAAGAGATCACGTGTAGTCGTCAAGTTATACCATTGCGCGATACTTCAGCAAACTTCTCATGGCTCAAGCAGATTCTCATGTAGCCTTCAGTCGTGAACCACGGTGTAGAGTTTACGAATAAAAAATGCTGTCAGTTCATTATGCTAATAAAAAGCATGTTCAAATGCAAAATAGCCCAAGGAAAAGTGAGCTTAGAAAACACTTAGCTCAGTCTTTAAAGAATTGTCTAATTAATTAAAGCGGGAATTACGAAAAGCAATAGAAACATCGTAGAGGGAATGGGGTGAGAACAATAGACCTGAATCTGAGGTCTTTCTTAGAGTTCATGGCACCGAATAACGCAAACGTGATGAGTTTTTGTTCAATCACGTGAGTAAAAGATGTAATTGCCCAGGAAGGAACATTGCGCTAATGACTTTTTCATTTTAATACGCGAGGACAGTGTCTGTTCCAGCGCCTCAAATAAACAGCACTTTTATTCTTGAAAAGTCACACTGTAGTTGGACTGGAACCCTTCTTAACTGGCATAGGTCTGGAATATGGTAGAGGTGGTTTGCCATTCAGTGGCGAAACAACAACAACGTGAAAATTTTTAGCACGCTACCGGGAAACTAAAGCAACGTTGATAGAGCAACACAGTACAACGGAAACGTTAACAACTAGATAATTTACAGAATCACAAAGAAATATATACGCAAAAGGTACAAAATAAAAAGAAACATTCACACAGGCGCAAATAACTCATCAGGAGACGTACTACTCACCATCAGAAGCGACGCGTCTCGAAGACAGTAAACATATCTTCTCTGACTGAAGGACATACACTTTTGTTTATGATACTGACGGAGCGCTAACACAGATAGCAACTACAGTCATCGCTTTGGTTCCCACAACCAATTGAGTTGTGCAATAAATATTCTTTTTGCGTATATGTAATGACGGTACCACGAAAGTGGGAATAACCCAAACACCCGAAAAACTTAGCTTCAGTTCTCGAAGAATACAAGTGGCCCCATATGTGGACGCTGGGAACATCAGTTATATTGAGCCCACCATCTTTGTTCATGATACATGGAGTATATCAACTGCCGGCAAATCTTCAACGAATTATTACCATCATACCATAATCACCAACCTCCTTGCACTCAATCAACTGATTCGTCAATATAGCATCTTCATTGTCGTAAATGTTCACGTAGCCACTTGTTAACTGCTCTGATGAACATTTTTCTCATCGTAGTTTAATATTATCGCCATCATTACCGCCATCTTTCTCGTGTTTTTGTGGTGAACAATGTAGCATAAATACCCAACTAAGCCACTTTTAACTTTTGTGTTAAGCCGCTTCCTGTCATCAATGAGTCAGCCATGTTTTTTTTACCTTTTTACTACCACACTATATGTACACACATATATATATATATATATATATATATATATATATATATTTCATGATTCTGTAAAACAAAAGATTCGTTTATAAAGTTTCTGTTGTATCGTGTCATTCCTTTGCGTTGCATTTGTTTTTTAATGGCACACCAAAATTTTGCTTTCCAAGGCCCTACCTGGTTTTCCAAAGAACAACATTAAAACTAAAACTATATATATATATATTAGAATGTATGATCGGCTAAGGGAGATGAAAATAGATGAATGCGGGTCCAGAAGCTATGGTAGTGATGAAAGCTACAGAGTGGATGAACGCAAATGCAACTCGATTGTTTGAGTTAGAGCTTGCTAAGGTACGAGTCAAATCAACCGTAAAAAGCAGACACAAACCCAAGAGCTGGTGGAATGACGAAGTTAAGGGATCCATAGTAAGACGTTAGGACGCCTTTAGGGAACACAAATATGCTAAACAGAGGGGTGAACCGGAAGATAATGTCAAAAGATAATGGGATAACTTCTTGAGCTGGAGAAGGGAAGTGTCGGATTTTATCAGTGACAAGATTAGGAGAAAGGGGGTCCAATGGATGGCGAAAGTAAACAAAAAGGATAAAAAGGCAGCTGCAAAGTTTTGAAGCTATGTCAATTATCTGAGTAATAAGACAAACATGAAACAGAGGTTTATAACTACAGTTCAAAGGGTCAAACTAGAAGCGGATGAGGCAATAGAATATATGAAAAACAATGATGACAGAAAAATTTAAACACCAAAAAAGCGCTGCATTGACCTGTACCAGATGAGAATGGACCAATTAGCTCAGTGGCTCCACTGGGACAACAAGAGTGGGAAAGGGCTGAGAAAAGAGTTCCTAATAGCACATCAACAGGCCATGACGGCTTCTCAGTCATGCTAATAAAGAAACTAGGACCAAACTCGAAGCGAACATTAGGACAGGCAGCGAGCAAAGCTTCTAATGAATGGTGAAGCTCCCAATGGGTGGAAACTAAGCAGGATGAGCATGATCTATAAAGGAAAGGGACGGCAAAGCCGATATGAACAAGTACCGTCCTATAACTGTGACATCAGTATTTACAGGCTTGTGATGCAGATAATAAATGAAAGACTACAGGCATGGGTGGAGAATGAAGGGGTGCTGGGAGAACTGCAAATTGCGTTCCGTAAACAGAGGAGATTGGAGGACAATCTGTTTTCATTAATGCAGTATATCGAAATAACGGAGAAAGAACACAGGCTTCTGTGGCTGGCATTTCTAGATATCAAGGGAGCTTACGATAGTGCGATTCATGAAGACTTGTGGGGAATACTGGACACTATAGATGTGGTAGATGGAATAACTAATCTTCTAAAGGATATCTATAAAAGTAACAAGGTGGTCATCAAATGGGAAGAACAGGTATCTGAACCTATAGAGATACAACGCAGGCTTCGACAGGGATGTCCCTTGTCACCTTTGTTATTTATGCTGTATCTCCAGGAACTAGAAGCATAATTAGAGGGGAGTCGACTCGGATTCAGCCACCCTTTTGCCAATCAAGAAAAATACTATGAAAAGTCATTACCAGCATTAATGTATGCAGATGATATACTAATAATAGCTGACAATAAGAAAGATCTGCAGGGATTGATAGAAATCTGTTGGTTAATCTGAGGGAGATAGGTTAAATTTGAAGTTCAGCTGGGAAAAAATCGGCAATCATGATTTTTAATGACAACAAAGGCAGTGAGCATAAGATACAGGAAGTTACGCTAAAAATAGTGTATAAATACAGATACTTGGGCGTCTGGATAAATAACGCGGCTGAGTATCTGAGGGAGCACGAAAGATACGTAATTCCTAAGGGCACCAGGAATGCAGCTGTAATGAAAAATAGGGCGCGGTCAAACTACAATAGGTATGGCGGCGTAAAAGGGTTTCGGAAAGGTGTCATGGTTCCGGGTTCGACGTTGGGCAATGCGGTCTTGTGCATGAAATCAGATGTTCAAGCAAGATTGGAGGAGAAGGAATAAATGAGGAATAACAGGGAGGTTAGCCAGTTTTCACACCGGTCAAGCAAGATTGGAAATTAAACAACGTGGCATATGTAGACTTGCTTGGGGGGCACACGGGAATACACCAAATGAGGATGTACAGGGAGACTTGGGATGGACATCGTTTGAGTGCAGGGAAGCTAGCGGCAAAATAGAATTTGAGGAGCGATTGAGAAAAGTGGAAGAGGAGCGTTGGGCTAGGAAAGTTTTCAGTTACTTGTACATGAAGAATGTCAATATTAAATGAGGGAAACGAACTCGAAAATTGTCAAGCAAGTATTTATACAACAGCAGAATACCAAGCCAAAAGGAAACATTGGTTAAGAAGAAGGTGAAGGAAACAGAGGGACATGTGGAAGATGGGAATGATTACGAAACTATCTCTGGAGACCTACTGAACTTTTAAGCAGGAAATTGCAGGGAAAAAATCCACGATCATTCTCGGTGTAGTTCTCTCCTCTTCGAGGCTAGAACGGGAGTATTGCAGACCAAGGCGTACCGAGCTAAATACGAAGGCACATACATGGTATGTAGTGCGTGTGGAGCAGAGAAGGAAATGGCTGAACATGTGGTAATGTTCTGTAAAGGGCTCCACCCTATAGTCGAAGATAGTGGCATTGAATTTTTCAAAGCATTGGGGCTTAGTGACAGTGAAAGCAAAATAGACTCTACATGGGTAGAAATAACCAGGAGGAGGCTAACTGATTGGTGGCTAGGATCGAGGTGCGAGTGAAATTCAATCCTTAAACACACAGTGATAGTACTTAACTTTATGGCTAGTTGGCGTGAGCCACCGCCCGATCTAAAGGGCACAGCCGGATCCATCCATCCATCCATCCATCCATCCATCCATCCATCCATCCATCCATCCATCCATCCATCCATCCATCCATCCTTCCATCCATCCATCTATCGATCCATCCATCCATCCATCCAAATATATGATAAAAGGAGGCGAGATGGCGGTACTTGGAGTGTTCATTAGATGGACAGACGTGCGGATGGAGGGACGAATGGGTGGACAGTCACAGAGATGTATGGCCGGACGCACAAACGGATGGACGGGTGCATGGATGAACGAACGCACGAACGGATGCTGAGACGGATGGACCCAAGGATGGACACACGGATGGATGCACGGACGGACGGAAGCAAGAACGAAGGGATGAGCAGAAGCGCGGACGGAGTGATGGACATTTCGCCCCACTCATCATCATTCACTCCGTGAATATGCTGTGATTTTTTTAAAAGTTCGTCACACTTATGGGCTCAGGCTGTCGTAAGCTGTCGTCATCGCTTAGCGTAACTCAGGCAAAATCATGTTTAGTATAGACGTCTTTAGCCGATTGAGCGCACATTTGCACCCAGGAGAAGAGTTCTTGCTCTTGTTCTTCGAGTGCCTTGATGATGATATAAAGTCCGGGGCACTACAAAGTCTCGGATGCCATGTGCTATTGTAGCTTTAGGTAACGCAGTTACAAATAGTCGTAAAAAATATAGGAAAGAAAGAGGAAGCAAGCGAGAAAAAGTGGCGGTAGAAGAAAAGAAAAAAAATTGGAGGAGAAATCAAAATTAGGAGGAAAAAACAAAAAAAAACGGAAGAAATAAAAGTCAGAAAAAAACAAAGAAAAACAACAAAGCCTGGCAGGTTTCGCACTTCTTTTATGCTTTCCGCCCCTAGTGTAATACTGTCATCATTTTTAAATATGATAGTTCTGCTTATACGCCTGCACTCTTGTTCTTACCACCATGCACTTTTTTTATGTGATCGAGCACAACTTTTGAAACCATTTGTTCATCAAAACACTGATACTTGAGATTTCCCGGCGCAGAGGTATAGAATTATGCAATCCTACATTTCAACCTTATCAACGTATCAGTTTCGGCTTCTTAGGCCTACATAACAAAAGGGAATATTTAGTCAGAAATAGTTAAGGCCGTACTACTCGCCATTTTCGATTCGCGCAATGAAACGCGGAGCTAATTTGTTTCAAGTCCTTAAATAGCCAAAGCGTTCTAGTGGGTGCTTCCGAAGTTCACAAAGATTTATTTAATAATTTAGTATTCCAACGTTCTCAAATGTCTTGCAAAATTAGCTTGATGGGTTAGCCGCAGTGTCTCGCTTATACTGTCACGGAAACCTTGATGCTGGTCATTGTTCCATCCAGCAAACTCTCACCGTGGTTTTTTGAGCGCGACCACCCTGACGCCGATGGCTCTCACGAGTAGCGCTTCATTTTAACGCCTTCTTGGTGGTCAATACGCAAATTGTTTTGGGTTCAAGAATGTTTCAATACACATCAATAATGTTTAGTATTGATGTTTAATAAACATCAAATAACGTTTTATGCTTGTTAGCCATCGAATTTTTTGCAACACATATCTCGGCATCGTACTTTGACTGTCAGTTATCATGACAATCTTGCGCTCGAAATTATACAGTATGATATCTTGTCGAGGTAACGCTCTACAATTTCATTCATACACATGTTTTACGAGCGATGCAAGCGCTGAAGACGCAATCACGAGGAGGTCGCATTGATGAAGCTATTAGTAATTTAGGTCATGCTTAGCGTTCATCTTATGGTATATATCGTTGCGCATACAATAGGCCGAACACAGCAAGGAGGGAAGCGTAAACACAAAGAGCGCGAACTATCAACTGACAATTTGCGCTGTTTCCGTTTACGTTTATTTCCTTCCTGTGTTCGTCTGATTGTATGTGCAGCGATACACACCATAAACATTCACCAACTCGCCAAGCAAGAGGTTCTTGAATAGCATTATGTTACTGCGATTCAGCCCTTTAAAAAAGAGAAGAAAATTTGATATCATTCTGCTGCACACTAAACAACCCTTGTTTACAATGGCGGCCAAACACAAATATTTCTGTTCAAAAGAAAGTATGTTCTTCATTTCCTCCGATGACAACGCATAGGAACTCAAAAAGGAGAACCGAACCAATGATTGACTTGCTCCGCCGGCACAGTGTACACCGACCGACTGCCACTCAAAAAGCCAGTTTTTTTTTTTTTTGGGGGGGGGGGGGGGGCAGGGAACGTTTATTCAAAAACATATCATGCGTTTCTTCGTTGGGGTTTCATATATCTTGGCTCCTACGGCCTTGAGTTACACACTGCGTGCCCACGAAACTGCGCGAGCAGTTTCTCCTTCAGGCTCTGAAAACGGGGGCAATCTAGCTACACTTTAGGAACTCAGTTTTGCTTGTTTCTGTTGAAAGAAATTGCATCGGCTGCTCTCTAGTGAAATGCTGTAAAAGCTGGTACCCATGGTATGAAAGTGAAGCTATTTCTTTCATGCTTTACAAAGTTAGAAGAAAAATATTAGGTTCTCCCGAGGGTATGGTTCAAGAAAACCCTTGAAGGGGAGTACTTCGTTTTTGCGTAAGTGAAACACGCAAGCCAGATGTTCTCGGCGTTGGCTTCGCTGTTGTACTGGCCTTGTTTGGTTTAATGCAGCAGAGCTACTATTCCCACTGCTTCTTCCTTTCGCGATGTGCATATGAAATTATCATTATTATGTGAACGCTCTTTCTCTTCGTCATTTTCTGCTTCGCGCCCCGAACGCGGGCAGACGGCGCGTGCTCCCTCGTGGTGTCGATTTCTCCGATGTGAGATGAAAAAACTCAGGTCGGTGCAAGAGCTAGCATATACAGACATAAATAGTTATCTTTTGATTTACTTGTTTTATTTATTACTCAATGCCATTGCGGTGTAACAGAGAGAAGTGGTGTGACAAATTCAATATAGAATTGTTGAATGATGCACGATCAAAGTTGCTGGGCATGGAGGCAGGGAGGTGATTCGATTCAGATGATGCCTTTGACCCGTCTCAGTTAAAGGACAGGTCGCCAGAACGGCACTTGGACTTTGAAATTATGAGTACACGCGAGATGAAGCGTAATTAGGCTGCAACAACAATGAACGTTTTATTCCAGGATTCTTACGTCAATTTCATGAAAGAGGTGTAGGCAAGCCAGCTTTCATATGTTAGAAATTCCAAGTAGGTGTTGAGATAGTGAAAGAGGTTTATTTACTAAAATGCAAAGAGTTATACTGACCGTACGAGAGTAGTTAGCAACAATGAAACAAGCTGGACGAGTTCAGATTATCTCTAGTGCGTTAGAAGACTACAAGGGTGAGCATCCCAAATTCGAGTGGCTTCCTCGAGCTCAGAGCTGACTACTATTTCATTAAGAAGAGATTTATATAAACGCGTGCCAAAGCAAAGTCAAGTCAGCAGAAATGGAGGGTGCTCCTTCTAATAATAACTACGCATATATTACGAGTATTCTGTGATCAATTGCTATTTATGTACACACCTAGGTGATGATATATGTTGACGTATGACAAGGCTATATTATTGAGTCAATAAGGAGCTATGGTGCAGTCAGCAGATTAATGGCAAATACTCACTTCATTTTATTTGTTGCTGATCGGTTTATTGAACCGGAGAGTACACAGAGAGGCAGTGCTCACATCAAAGTGAAGTTGAGATGAATCATGAGGGTTAGGTATTACGCAGAAGATGTCACAAGTATCGACAAATGGCTTATTGTTAATGTAATTCAGGGTGAAAGGTTAATAATGTAAATGTGTATAAGTATTTGAGGGTGCAACTCCAATGACGGAGCCTTCTCGCAAGACTGAAGAATAGCGCGATTTATGGCCGTTAACTGTTACGTGTTCGGCTACAACCTAAGGAGCATATAATCCACTATGATAAGTGGTGATTTGTACACGCGTTCGTGCTAACTGATCTAAGTAGAGTGCTGACACTCTGGACTGTACAAGTTTATTGTGAACTTTCTATAGTTGTACTTTCTTCCTTTCTCTTTTACGCTGTTCTTCTCCTTGTAACTTGTCGGGTAGTAAACTGGACACAACCTTGTGAACGTCTTCGCCTTTCCTCTATTTCTCTTTTAATTTCCTCCGTGATAATATAAATAAAAAAAAGTCACGCCATGTTCATGCAGAAGAGAAGGAGTGGTCACAGCCTAGTTCACTAATTTAACAACGAAGCGAAATGATGTAGCATAAAGGAATTCACGTTTTTTTTTTTGGCTTCTCAGTCGAATCTGTCTTTCTTGCTGTCGGCGTGAATTCATTATTGAACACAATGCAAAAAAAAAGAGGCAAGCATACACGTTGGGGTTGAATGGAGGGAGGGGGGGGGGCATTGACTTTTGGACAGCTTCATTATTCTTGATAATACCAATGTATTTTTTCAATTGGAGTTTTGATGGTCCTTCTTCATCTATTTTACTGGCCTCTCCCATCTGGCTCTAGTAAACAAAGATATCATGACGTTAGAAATCGATACACGTCCAGCTGTACTTTACGTGTGTATTTTGTATTTCTTTGTTTAGCTGTTTTTTTATCGAATCGTTTTTCGAGACCTGTTGCTACGTTTGATCAACTTTACGGAGCTTTTTTTTCGTCTTATTATCATTGAGGACGTAGCGCCTGCAGAGTGCGATAAGATATTCTCTTCCTCTTGGTCGGTGTTGATCTTTTATGCTTGTGCGCTTTTGTTTTTATATAGGCGCCTCTTCGGCTGGTAAGCGCTTTCTTGAAAAGACTGGTTTTCTCTGAAATCAATTGCAAATTCTCAGCGCGAAATCTCATGGTAAATCGTCATATTGCTTTCACCATGGCTGCAAGAATTTACCGAGCTTTTTCACAAGTTTCAGTGGTTTACTCCACCCACCTGTTTATCGCAAGCATATTTTTATTTTTCTTAGCCTAAGCACAATCTCGCCAGTTGGGATGCAAACTTCCGCTGCTAGTTTTTCAACAGATATATTTCTTTCATTTCGCGATATGTGGTTGCTATTGCGTAGTACAGTTCAAACGTTGTTGTAGATGAAAATGATGTGTTATTGTTAGGAGTCTTTTAATGCAAACGTCAGTTGCCCTGTTCAAATTTTGACGTATCAATTTGCTTATAATAATTCAGTGTTTCTTCTTAATTATTTACCACACTTGCCAGATGCATCAAATAATTACATGTGCGGAATAACTAGCGTTTTAGCATATATTTTCAGCAGGGTGTTTGCACGTGTACGACAGATACTGGTACCTCTATGCACTTCCCCGCAGTATCGTATGTTCTCGCATCATTCATGGGGCTCAGGTTTTTAGAAGTAAATACAGGGTAGTTTTTTTTTACATTAAATTTCACAGGCGCATGATATGCTAAAAAGCTGTAACATGGCTATATCGATTTGCGCTCGCGCTATCGCGAAGATTTGTATTCAACGAGTGCTATGCAGAAGTCGCGACATAAGGCTAGTTTCTCCGTGCAACTTTACACTAAATACTTTAGTACATTAAAAGTTACTAAAATGTCACTGTTTTCATTCCAGCTCTCAATGTTCATTAGTTACCCTGTCCCCACCACTACGAGAAACGGAACAGTATGCGTGGTTGCTTCTGGTAAGTCCTGATTTAAACCGTATAATAATCTCTGAAAATAGACCCATTAACTATCTTATCACTTACATGATTCTGCGAAGAGAGTATAGTGATCGCCAAAATGGGTTGGCGTGTCTCTCTAAAGAGAGCCGTATGGGTGCCGAGCCAGAACTCTACAGGGTAGACGACAAAAAACCTCAATTAAAAATAGTTATTTTTATTCAGTTTAACAGCTAAACGACGACACTATAATGAGACATGAACGCTGCATTGAGGGCTCTGCCATAGTTCTGACCATATGCCATTACATAACGCGCAAGTGCATTTGAATAAACCAGTTTTTTCGCAGTTTTTGCTATCGAAACTCGGCCATCATGGCCTGAAATTGATGCCACTGCTTGTTCGCCCATGTGTGTTCAGCAAACCGAAAATAAGCAAAAAAAAAAACAGAAGCTGCAAGACAAGTTTCTTAAACAACGGTCTCGGGCCATGGCCTAATTGGGTGCATGTGAGAGAGTGTGCTTCTGTATGCTTTATTCGCAACCACTCTTCCTAGTGCCCTTAGTGCTTTTTCCATCACTTCAACGAAGTTACCAGTGTGCTTGCTCCCGGTTACTCCCTCAGGAGCCGCGCAGACCTACGCACACTCCTACGCGTATTTCCTGCACCACGTGTTTCTGGAGCCGGGCAGCTTCCAATTAGGAACGTGAAAAATCTGCAATAAATAAAAAAGCCATGTTCTGAGGAAAGTGTGTCGCCTTTTCGTATGTCTCTGTTCTATTTTGTGTTGCTGTATTTTATACTGTGATGTGTAGCTTAGCTTTGCGAGGGCGGCCAGGTTACAGTGGGGACAAAAAGGGAAGCATAGTGACCTGGAAACGCACTAGAAAAGTCACAACACTGAAACCACTTCTTTTTGATTGTTTCGTCATCATCAAACTTTTGGGAAGTCGAGAAGAGAGAAACACGATGCGAGAAGCTTGAACTGCGAGATTTAACGGTAAATGTTCTGTGCAGCAAGACGGGACCAAAATGTTTCACATCAATTTCCGTGCGTTTGTACTTGTTTATAGCTGCGTACAAATTGTTATAACTTGTACTGATGGCAAGAAACACCGCGATAAAGCAATGAAACTTCGTAATAACTCAACATTAGAGATAGCGTATTGAGACATCAAAGCTACTGTTCAACTGCTGCGCTAGATATGACAATTCCAGATCTGCAAATATTTGTACTTTGAAGTAGGTAAAACAATAAAAGTTACAGTTTCTTTTCCAGGGCCAAACAATGACTACGATAAGAACATATTGAAAGGATACACGAAAAGCCGCAAACAGTTTGAAATTTTAAGCGCCCTGCTCAAGCACAAAGGACGCACAAGTACGAACACACACCAGAGATGAACAGGAACTAACAACTGTCACAGGTCGACCCTTTCAGCGTGCAACATAGGCACAAAGCAGGGTGCTCTAAAAGAACACACAGGTATACAAATGGCGAGAGTGAAATAATACTACCACGGTGACTCATTTGTGTTTTAGCAGCGTGCGCCAGGTGTTAACAATGCAAAACTCCATGCTTTATTTTTTTTCAAAACTGCGGCACATGGAGCGACCTCTCTGCGCCCTCTGTGACGTGGTGAGGTTTGACGCACATTAGTATGTTGATGAGCCGGCTTTGTATACCACTGCGTCTGTGCTGTCGTAGCTGATTCAAATGAATAAATACGAAAGCTATGAAAACATGAAAGCGTAGAGTGAACACAAATGACAAGTTGTAACAGGAAAATAACAACCCGCTGATGACGTAAACCAAGTCTCTCTGTGTGTGTGCTCTGGTCCATGCCGTTGGCTTTGTGCATAGAAAATGCTATTTCCATTGCGCGATGCAAGACCTTGATAAACATGAATGGCACGTCTTGACAACAATATTACTATTTGCGCCTCTTCTACGCCGTCCCGTTTTGCATGACTCATATTCCCACAGTACGTAGCAACAAGGGGCGTGTAAGCGTTGTTTTAAAGTAGAGGCGTGGAACCTTTAGTCTGCAGTTACCTGTGGTTGGTGCCGCTCGCAGCACTGTTTTTGCGATGGTAGGTAGGTATGTGGGGTTTAACGTCCCAAACCACCATATGTTGTAAGAGACGCCGTAGTGAAGGGCTCCGGAAATTTTGACCACCTGGGGTTCTTTAACGTGCTCCCAAATCTGAGCACACGGGCCTACAACATTTCCGCCTCCATCGGAAATGCAGCCGCGGCAGCCGGGATTCGAACCCGCGACATGCGGGTCAGCAGCCGAGTACATTAGCCACTGGACCACCGCGGCGGGGCACTGTTTTTGCGATGTTGCGTGCCTCAAAGGCGTCTTTCGAATGAAAGGAAACTTGGGGTATAGGCGTGTGTCTTTAAAGCACGCGCCCTTCGTGCCATCCCGTAGATATTAGTTTACATGCAAAAATACTTTGGAGCTATGCGTACTGCCACCAGTAACTGGTGTATATAAATAGCTTACCGTGAGCATCTTGGGGGATCTATGGCAGAGTTGTATAACGCGGCGCACAGCAGAGCCAGTGGTTGCTGGCTCACCTTCCGTTTCACTCGTCTCAGAAAGTATCACTTTCCCTCTAGTTTAGCGCTCTTTTATTTTGAGGCATATATATATATATATATATATATATATATATATATATATATATATATATATATATATATATATATATATATATATATATATATATATATTTTTTTTTTTTTTTTTTCAAGAGTTCCTTGGTCACCTTCAGCTACGATGTCCTCTCAAACATACAATCAACAGAGATGCGTCTATTGTCACGGTTCCCGGAACAGACTCCAGTGACTGTCTCTAAACATCATATACTGGTCAGTCACACACGCTGTGGCGTATCGTCTCCTCCCAGTGATAGTCATCGCAGAGAGTGTCGTCGGACATTTAACTGTAAAAGGAATGAGATTTTGTGGACGCAAGATCTAGCCATACACGATAAAGCAGTGTGACACCGCGTCAGTGGAGCCCAGTTCGCACAAACTGGCGACAATTGCACCGACTCAGAGCAGACGTAAGCTCAGAGTTTTGAACAATCGTCCTAACCAGTTAGGGACCCGACCAGACAGGCAAGGATGTTTATTTAGGTGTCGAATGGTCAGGCAGTGCAAACCTAAAGAAGACTCCTTGTTGGCTGTTGGCAAATCACGTGCTTGATCAGCTGGGAGACCATGCCTCTCAGGTTGGTCAAGGTCCCTCTGGACAGCTTTGTAGTGGTCTTCCTGCTTAGAGCCCGTGATTGCCTTCTCCCCGCCCTCACAGCTGTTGAAGTGCTGAAACACAGACCACTGCCTTGGCGCTAAAGTACACAATTGTTCCCCGCAACCACGGCCCTGAGGTACTATTTTCTTGTGGGAATATCTTTTCTTTCAGCAGATGAGCTTCCTAGCAAAACAGCTGGGAGAAAATTGTGCGTTCTTTGCTGATTATACTCTGACATTCGCACCGCTTCTTATATTTGCTATGAAAATCGCTCCCTCAACTTTATGGCAAGTCCTTTGCGCAACATGAACCTAAATGATCATTTCGCTCTTGACGATGACTTTTCCGATGGTCACTCGGGCTGCACTGACATAAAGAGGTTAGGAAATAAAATAACCAAGATCGTAACAATAGAATCCGCCCCTTCACATCAAAGAAAGCACTCTCTAATGCAAAAAAGTAAATGTCTTTCTCTAGTCATGCTTGCGTAATTCGGCATCATTGGCCACAGCAGATCAACCCAAACTGCGCCGTTTGCTGCATGGTTAGTCCTTGTGCCACTCGTTCTCTTCCGCCACGCCGCTCTACTGTCGTGTCAGCTTGTCGTTTCGAGGACATGCCAGGAAAAAAAAAGGTGCACTTACTGTCATCTCGAATTTCTCGTGCAAGCATCAAGAGAAGCTTCTCCAATCACCTTTTTAACAAGACTACACAAATGCTATGTGTAGATAAACTTAGTCGTTAAAACATCCGTGCTTCCTACGCTCTGCTCTCCGGAGTCACTGTGTTGAGAACAGTAGAGGTTATTGCTGTGTTTTCCTCGTGACTCAAGAACACTATTGCGAAGACAGCAGCACGAAAATAAAAGTGCGCCATTAGAAGAAGAACGCATGGTGCAAAGGAATATGTTAAATGCGCCCTAGGGAACCCGGATAACCGCCTGTACTCGGGAAACGGGCAATCAGTCAAATAACAGAAACAACAGCGAAAAACGTTTCTCATTCTAATGCACCATTGTATCCGTGACTGAGTTAGGTGTTTTGCCTCTAAACGTTTTTTGCCGTTCATATGACGATAATGAATGCGCAAATTTGGTGCAAATCTATACTCACCTTAATTCGTAGAGCACCTTCGAATAAGCTGTCTCCTATAAATAATAATAAGATGCCGTATGTTTTTTATCCCCTTCAGCACAGCGGATTATGTGGTGAGAGAGAGAGATAAAGATGCAAGGAAAGGCAGGGAGATTAACCAGACGCACATCCGGTTTGCTACCCTGCACTGGGAAGGGATAAACGGGAGAAAATAGGTTGCAGAAATATGAGAAGGTACACACAATCACGAGCACACTCCGGGAGCACACACAGTGTACAAGCGGTCGCTCAGGTTTGTTGACTTTAAGTAAAGTAGCAGTGCTTTAGTTGCTTTCTACACAACTGAGGCAGATGCCCAAGGTCCTAGTATCTTCTGCACACAAAATGGTCCGGGGTCAAGTTGATTCAAAAGCATTCGCAGCTGGCATCGCTGTGTGTCGTAGCAAGCGCAGCTGCACAGGACGTGTTCGATGGTCTCTTCAGCTCCGCAGTAGTCGCATGTAGGAGTGTCTGCCATACCAATGCGAAAGGAGTACACCTTTGTAAATGCAACACCCAACCAAAGGCGGCATAACAGTGTCGCATCGGAGCGGGAAAGTTGTGATGGTAGCTTTAGCTTGAGCGAAGGATCCAGTTCATAAAATTGGCACCTTTGGAAGCTGGTAGACGACCAGAACGTGCGTGTGAGATATCGAGCCAGCAGGTAAAGTTGTCTTGCTGCATTATTTCTTGATAGAGGAATCGGGACTACACAGGTTTCTTCATGCGCTGAGTGGGCTGCATCATCGGCTAATTGATTTCCGGTAATACCGATATGTCTAAGCAGCCATTGATATATAATATCATGCCCTCGTGCTAGAGCTTCATGATGGCAATGTCTTATTTTTTGTACCAATTGGTCATGACTCCTCCTACGCATGGCAGACTGCAAACTCTGAAGCGCAGTCTTCGAATTAGAGAATACGACCCATTTTCCTGGACGTTCTTGAACGAGATACTGTAAAGCAACCCTTATAGCAGCAAGCTCTGATGCCGTAGATGTAGTCATATGCGACAACATAAACTTGATTGTCATTGCTGCAGCCGGAATTACAGCGGCACCTGATGAGCTGCTGGACGAGACGGACCCATCAGTGTATGTCTGCGTTCGGTCTAAGTACAACTCATGTAATAATAGCAGTGTTGCTTGTTTCAATGCTACTCTGGAGTGATTGCTTTTCTTTTTGATTCCCGGAATTTCTAGACGTACTTGCGGCTGGTCGAGGCACCACAAAGGACATGCCATTCTCGCAGCTGGTGTATCTCCTGATGGAATGCTGTTTAGGTGCTTGGCTATAATGTCTGAAAACGTAGCACGTGGTCTTCCGGAGGGTAGAAGGGCCAAGTGGTGGTCGGGGACACGGCTAGCATGTCGAACGTGCGCTCTGAGGCAATCCACAACTATATATGTCCTGACTGGATGGTCTTTGGCAAGCATGATTGTGGCATAAGTAGAAGCGCATCGGGGCATTATGCGGAAGGGTATAAAAAACAAATGGCCTGAATCGTGAGTTCTATACAAAGTCACTCCGAAAGGTTTCGTCGTAAATAATCTCTCCTTTGATGAATACGTATTTTTGACGAACACCTTCCTCTCATTTGATCCTTGATCTTGCTTTGAGAAGTTGACAAGCAAGTTTCACGATAACAGAGAAATATCTGATAAAGTTCTGAAGATGTTAAGTACTTATGGTCCTAAAGGTAGAAGTTATCTGCGTATCCTCGTCCAGAGTTGCACCCTCAGTTTAAGTATTGCGCCGGCCGAAACACACCTGGCCCCTCCAGGAGGCTTCAATGACTGCAGTAGAAAATAACGCTAAAAGACGGGATGAACAAACAGCTCAAAACGCGGCACAAACAACCAAACTCTTTGGTTCTTAGTGTTTTTATCAAGTCAAGTCACTATAGACAAAATGCATTGATGTCCTGGTGCCAGAAAAACTTGCTCTAGGAGTGCAACCATAAACACCAATAGCGACTTCAGTGTTCACTCCTTTCCTGGGTATAAACCAAGCCATTCGTCTTGACACAGTCGGGCTATATAAGGAAACTAATCGCTCGTTTCTGCAGTGACCATCACGTCGTTCTTTTCTCTCTTTTTTTATTGAGCCCTAGAATAGAAGTTTTTTCAGTTTCTTTTTACCAAGTCAAATCATTGCGCTAAGTCCTGCGAGTACAAACCGCCAGCGCCCTTGCGTCCCTAAGGTGATGGCAATAACTGAGACAAATACACCTCGCTTGGCAGAATTGTTTGCGCGAGAGAGTTCCTGACAGGCGCAAACATTACTCTGTCATCTTATCTCTACGTTTTTCTCGTCCTTCAGGTCTTCGATACCTTGGGGCAGTCAACTCTTGTGTCATTGGCAGTACTCACTGACGTCTGATCGATGCATTGTCAAATGCCGCGTTTGCCGCTGAAGCAAGCCGAGGTGAGGAGATAAATGTAACACTCGAACCGTCTTAATATCGCCCCTAACGTTAAAAAAAGGCTCAGCGAAAAAAACATGAGTATGAGAAGTCGTAATGAGAAAAGATATCGGTGGTATACGAACACAAACACCGAGAGAGATAGCTTTGCTACTATATCGCAGTTCCTTCCCTTATAGCTGGCAGTATTAGCGTGCCACAGGGTGGACTCGCAACTCTGAGCAGTAAGTGTAGTTGTTCATTCCCACTTTTGCTTTCATGCGATCGCTACGGCACACTGGCTCACGTCACTTCTCCTCTGATTATGATCAGCTGCTCTAGACCGTCTAACGTGGAACACTTCGTACGACGTTTGCGGTTGATAAAAAGAAACTGGGGCCCCGCGTTACAAAGCTATACTTTGCCCATCTTCCACCTCTCTCTGCTACCATTGTTTGGATTCCAGCACGGTGATCGCTTTGCATTCGTTGGAAATATTTTTGCGTTTTAGCACAGTTTGAGGCACCGAAATTTCGTTTGTTGTGAATTATGGGTCGCAAGGAGGGATACATCTGAAAGGCAAAGGATGGCCATTCACAGTTTACGTTAACGTGAAATCAAGCCAATCATCCTTTGGCGCATGGTGGCTCAGTCTATGCTGTGCTTGTCACTGACTGCATTTCTCTTTTGAAACTGTTGCTCATATTCATATAAACAAGAAAAAACTAATTTCGGAAGCCGTGAGCTTTTAAAGGAGTAATAACATGACTTTGAGGCTCACCAGAAAAGTCTTTTTTTTTGGTTCACACAATGTACCCTCTCCACGCTCTTCGCCAACTAAATTAGACAACTTGTATAACATTTTTTTCATTTTGTGTTAAAATTTTCGTTGCACAGCCTTTTCAGGTAGGCCTCACGGCAACTGACATTATCACAATGAGTCAACGCAGTTTACTACGTTTGTGAAGTCAATGCTCGTGCGCAGCATATATCGCAAAAGTGACTGTCACAGTCACTGGGGACAATCCGGTTCATACTTGTTAACGTGAACCACGTGCATCAAACAGAGAATGGCAGAACTGTTTCAAATATTTTATTTACGACATGCAAGAAGTACAATGTTGAAGGCCATACTAGCAAGAAAGCTGCAAGCATAGAGCTTGACAAGGCTAGGGGGCCGAAACCAGGCAAAAGCAGCAGTGTAAACATGCGCCGTACAGGCAACGCTTTTCGTTTTTGTAAATACATATAAATACATGCGTGCGTACTGTGGTTAGGTTAGAGTATGTGTGAATATTGAATGATGTAAGCGCCAACAAAGTATTGTTCATTTACAATGCAAAAATGAATATGAAGAAAAGCAGTTGTAAAAAAAGAAAATAAAAAGAGCATGTATGCGACGAAGACATTCTAAAAAAATAGATTGATAGATACAAGGTAAATTTGAAAGCATTAGGCATAAATTTGAAATTTACCGTAGAGGAAGGCATCAAGCAAGCGCTTGAGTGATAATGACGTTTCTGTATTTACGCACTTCTGTGATAGATTTAACTGTTTGAGTACACTGTAGATCAGGGTTTGAGCGTAGTATTTTGTTCTATGGTGCTTTATGGACCACTTTTCGGGTGCTCGTGTTACGCGGGTGCTGTGTCGTTCTACGAGGGCTGACAAATTGTATAAAAATGCGCAGTTTTTTATCAGGCAAATACAGCTGATGTAGGAGCCGGTATGCGTAAATATCTTGACAGTATTATCCTGTTTTCTTGAAACAGTGCTTTTGTCGGATGTAAATAATGAACATTATTGATGCAGGGAATAGCTTTCTTTTAGAGCAGCAATAACTTATTTATATTTTGTTTTGTAGTTGTAGCCCATACTAAGGTGCAGTAGCTTATATGCGATCAAAATTCTACAAGTTCAGTCCTTTCATGACGTTCGACTTGTTTAAACAAAAGGGGCGTAGCCGGCGCCGTGAGTTGGGGGGGGGGGGAGGGGGAGCGTATGCTGTTTTAGCCCGCCCATTCCAGAAATTTCTCCATACTCTTTTGTATCACAGACCAAAAAATGGCAGTGGGTTAGCTCAGCTATGCCAGCATATACGTAGCGTTAGCAAAGTTTCAGCTGATTATTCTTAGCTTTCCAGATATCATGCTAACAGCTGTTCCAATGACACACACACGGTATACGTATTATGTGGCACATGTATATTTATTTTGCCGGGCAACTACTTCGGGATCCGATGAGTTAAGCTTCTCCGCTCTACTGCACCGTTGAGCAGCATTTGCACTCTCCTTCTTCATGGCTATACCACAGTGGCAAACGCCAGTCAGAGGCACTATCAAGCGGCTCCAGTGCATTGCCAGATGGCGACTGCACTGGAGCCGCTTGATAGCGCGCGCGTCGGCGTCCATATGTCTACCAAGGCTATGACGGTACTCCTCTGGAAAACGCACACGGCGGCGGTGAGTCGCGCGCGGCCGCGGCCGAGTGCGAGGGAGGTGCCGACTCCGGTGCGTGACACCACTGATCGTCTGGGCAGCTCATCGGAATTGCGCGCACACCGGCGGCGAGCCGCGCGGCGGCGGCGGCGGAGTATCATTGCGCATGCGCAGACCAGTGCCACGCGAAATTGGCTCAGCGACGGCCAGTGTAGCTAACGCTACAAAATAGCTATTTGAACCAAAAATCATCAAGGATCTTTTTTATAAGATCACATGTCGCAGTCGAAAAGCCACTTCGGCGGAAACATTGTTTAATCCTACTGTGGTCAGTTATGTGGCTGCCAAGCGCATTACACAGTCAGAAATATCCAGAAAACATGGGCGTAGTGCCACAGATTGTCATTTTACGGCGTAGCGAGACCCTCTTTCACGGGCTCCGCTCTCCCACTTGAGCTGAGCTAGCGTGAAGAAGCATCTATTATTAACTTGCGGGAAGCTAGCAATTAGGCTATAGAGACGACATTGTCAATAGAACTTTCCAGCGGAGGCGTCTTGGAAACAAATGGATCACACCTTGTAACATAGGTTCCAAATAGAGGTGTTCATTTCTGATGTCTTCCCACCGAAAATTTCGTTCTGTTCCACCTAGTATGGCGGTGGGGATTCTTTTTTGGACAAAGACAACCATTCTTTTTTTTGCCTTAAATGTCAAAGTTCCGGCGAGGAAAACACAAAAGCAGGATGAACAGACCTCTGCCGACGACAGCGGCATGAGATACGCGGGAGGTACTCTCGCCTCTAATTAAATTGTCCCAGCTTATATATTTAAGGTTGAAGTTGTGAGACAAGGTCAGGCGTAGTTGCACAAAGGTCGACTGCCTCACTACACCTAGTAGAAAATATGAGGAGTGAAATGTTACTTTACCTGCTGGGTATTGCTCTGCAAAACCATCTCGTCCAGTGCAGCATGTTGAACATAGAAGTTGCTTTGTCCAGCAGCGCCTGAGCCCACAGCCTCGCAGAAGCAGCTACTCCGCGGCCGATGGGTGGCTGGGGCTTTGTGAAGCTGTCGTTGGACTGCTTTTTTTCTAAATAATCTGTTTTCATTGATAATTGTTTTTTGTTTTTTTGTGGAAATGAGGATATCTGATGAATTTATGTATGTATTTATATATTTATTTATTATTTTTATCCTGGGAGTGTACTTTCCCAAGGGACGCACGCATAGAAAATTTCAATGCCTCAGAAAATCAAGACACTCTCATTTTCTCTTTTCGGGCTTGCGATCGACGATCTATCGAGTTTTCGTAATCAAGGTAGCTACTTCAGACCCCGATTAACAGTGATTGTTTCTCTTCAGTCTTCCTAACAGCTCCTGTCGAGCGCTCATGTTGGCCATAGTAGTATCGGAAAATTTACCCTTGCGTATGGAACAAAAGTGCTTCTGAGCAGATCCTGTTGGTTTGCACAGATTTTTGAGTCTTGGGTCTACGCAATAGAGCCCCAAGAGTCTGCATTTTCGGCATTTGGTCTGTGCCTGTCTACAACAAGCACCGTGCTCACGCTGTGGATACTAGCACGACCGATCTCTTTGCGGCACCGAAGAACAGAAAGGACCAACATTCAAGAATGTACATGGGTCTACGTCACGATGCTATCTTGTGCTTCGCATTTAGAAGGAAGTAGCCAACACGCATAGCTATTGATACTCTTTCGCGAAGACTGCAGTGCTTAACCAGCGCATAAAGCTCCAAGCAGAGTTAGTGACGAAAACACGCCGGCAAGTTATCAATGAGCTTCATGAAAAGGCGTACAAAAGTACTCTACACAGTAACGACCCGAATTATTTATTGTTTAAGCTGAATTGCCGGAAAAAAAATAAACGCAATCTTCGTCTTTGTGTACAATTTACCAGTTCAGCAGAATACAGCTGTATTGCGAAAAAAAATTTAATTACGGTACTCGTTTCCAAGGAGTGACCCGCGAGAGCGTAGCATTAGGTGTCTTGAGTACTCCTTGCATCCTACTCTTGTTAACGGTGCTGATAGTTTGTTTTTTGTGCATGTCTTCTATTCCTCGAGCAACCTTCAGGCTACTAGTGTTTTCTTTTACTTTTTCTGGAAAAACTGGTGATGTCGATGCAATCATATTGAAGAACATCCGGACAAAGGCCTCCGTATTTCAATGGAGTGCCTTAAGCCTCCAGTGTTGGCTGTCCCTTTAGAGAAAGCTAGCCCACAAGCACCGCTTTCGGGTGATTACTATTTCTGAATTTGCTGACCCATTTAGAAACACTCACCACATTCGACGCTAATGGAACAGTTTCTATGGTGCTCGACTGCTGATCCGAAGGTCACCGGTTTGATCTTGGCAGTGGCGGTCTCACTTCAGTGGAGGCGAAATGTTGGAGGGTCATGTATTGTGAAGTATCGGTGCACGTCAAAGAATACCAGATGATCAAAATATGCAAAACCTTTCAATACAACGTCTCTTATAACCATCTTGTTGTTTTGAGGTTTTAAAATATAGGTTTTATATTATTATATTTCTACACTCACAGCTTTTCTTTCATTGACGACGATAACGGCACAAATATGTTGGTGGTTCACATTGATCTGACATTTATTGATCCCGCTAGCATTCGATATTATTTCATATACATCAAACGAACATCGGCCAAAAACAAGTGAAGCGAGAGAATGCGACATTTACTATGATCAGGGTAAACGTGCCTCTCGAGTCACATTGGTTGCGGACAGACTGCAAGACATACCAAGAACAATGCCTAGACCACATGCCGTAACAGCCTTATCCGAGAACTTCAACTGCTATCTCGCAGAATGCAGTCGCAGATCGACAACCCATTGTCGGCATCTTCTTGAGCTTGACCAGATAATGACCTGGTGGTTCCCAACTGTAGTCAACCAATCTTCTGCAAGAAATATCGATCCACTGCACCCAACTGAGACATCCTTTCCATTGCCTCACGCGCACTCAGGCTGATATATATATATATATATATATATATATTATATATATATATATATATATATATATATATTAGTTATAAACTTCGAGAATAGTGCAGTATAGGAAACAAAACAATAAAATATTTATTTAATCCTAACAGTTCGGCTGGTGGACCAGCCTTCTTCGGAGGATGTAAGTGAATGATACAAGTTCCCGTAGCAGAGGGTCACCCTCACAGTTTAAAGACCCTCCAAAAAAAGAGAGAGAGAAAAAGACAAGCGGGCGAACGAGGTAGCAACAGACAACAAGAAGCAGAAGAAGGAGAGGAACTAGAAAGGAGCGACGGAGAGCCGCCGGAAACGAGCGGGTAATTCTGGCATTGTTGCTGCGTATAGGTAAGACGCGCCGCCAGCGGAGGCGACCAAGAAAAACGGAAAAATGTGGAACATGTTGCCGCTTTACTCGCATCCCACACATGGATCGAGTTTAAGTTCACGTGGTTCGGCGGCTGGCCCGTGGCGTCGGGCCACACACACACACACACAAGAAGCATACGACCCGCTCCAGCTTTCGGAATATATGGCCACGTTGGAAAGCTAATGTTGCCCTCTCCCCCTCCCTCCACCTGCCCTCTCTTGCAGAAAAATGTACAACCAGTCATACTGAAAATAAGTAATGGGTATTCTTGTAAGAATGAAAATATATAAAATAAATAATACTAAAAAGTACTCAGAAATGAAATAAAGTTAATAATACTAACACACTCCGTTCGGTTTACGTAGCATCGAATTCGTTTAGTTTCGCTATATTGACTAACTTGCGTGTGCGACTTCACGTATGTATAAATAAATTAATTGAGTAATTCAATTTTATGTGTTTCACGAAACGTCGCGGAGACACGTCAGTCGCCCAGGGCTCTCGTTGATTCCGGGGTAAGTGATTTGAATTTCTTTATAAAGTATGACTCCCGCTGTTCGCGCTCCCGGTGTGTTCTGGAAGCCGGATTGTAGGAGTATGACACTTACGCGTTCGAAAGAGTGACCAGGAAGATTGATATGTTTGGAGAACGGCAAATTGGGGAGGCCCTTTACGTGTGCCCTGTGGTTGTTGAAACGCAAACGGAACGCGGTTCCGTGTGTCCAATATATTCCTGTTTGCACACCTCGCAGCGAATTTTGTATACCACATTGCTGAGTCACAGTTAAGGTCGTCTTTAATTTTGTACACATAGTCTGAACAGGAGGCTTCGGCCGTATCTGTGGTCACCATGTGTGTGCACACCTGCAGCGAGGTTTTCCCGCACGGTCTACAGCCCTGATGGTGGTCGGATTTGTGTGTTTTCGCCCTGACCAGTAGTCTCTCAGGTTTTTATTTCTTCGGTAAACCACCTTGGGCGGAGTCTGAAAAATGGCAGAGAGGCGACTACTCTGTTTAAGTATGTTGAAGTGGCGGTTTAGTATAGAATTCACCCGAGGGGCGGCGGCGCAGTATGTGAGGATTAAATTTGCCCCTGAAGTTATATCATCCTTATTCCCACCTTTTTCTCCATTGTTGATTCTCGGTCCAAAGAGCGAGCGCGCTCAATTGCATTGTCAATTATTTTTTCGGGGTACTTTTGACGCAAGAAGGCTGTTCTCAATTCCTGTGCGTGGGTGTCAAATTGCGTGATTTCAGAGCAAATTCTTCTGTATCTGTGGGCTATGAGAGTAAGGAACACCTGTTTTGCAGTGATGGGGGTGACTGCTATGGAAAATGCAGATACTGTTGGCGGTCTGTTGGTTTTTTTATACAGGGAAGTAGATATGGTGGTGCCACTGAGTGATACAGTGACATCCAGAAAGTGAACACTCTTCTGCGAATACGTGTGCGTGAATGTTATCGAAGGATGCACGGAGTTGAAACCGGAAATGAATTTGGAAAGATTATGTTCACTGTCGGCCCACACGAAGAATATATCACGAGGAACGCGTCGGTAAAATATAGGTTTGAATGGAGAATTTTCGAGGAAAGGAATCTCTAAAGAGGCCATGAAATATTTGCGTAATTTGGGGCCATTTGGTTCCCATGGCAGTTCCGTTTACTTGCAGATAATGATTTTGGTCGAATTCAAAGTTATTATGTTTAAGTACCAGATTTAGGAGCACCTCTAAAGCGCTTTCGTCGAATTCACTCGTCGATTTACTTTTTCCATAGGCGGCGACTGTGGCGGCGATTCCTTCGGTGTGGGGAATGTTGTGTACAGTGATGAGACACAGTCGCCCAGTCGCCACAGTCGCCGCCTATGGAAAAAGTAAATCGACGAGGTGAATTCGACGAAAGCGCTTTAGAGGTGCTCCTAAATCTGGTACTTAAACATAATAACTTTGAATTCGACCAAAATCATTATCTGCAAGTAAACGGAACTGCCATGGGAACCAAAATGGCCCCAAATTACGCAAATATTTTCATGGCCTCTTTAGAGATTCCTTTCCTCGAAAATTCTCCAATTCAAACCTATATTTACCGACGCTTCCTCGATGATATATTCTTCGTGTGGGCCGACAGTGAACCATAATCTTTCCAAATTCATTTCCGGTTTCAACTCCGTGCATCCTTCGATAACATTCACGCACACGTATTCGCAGAAGAGTGTTCACTTTCTGGATGTCACTGTATCACTCAGTGGCACCACCATATCTACTTCCCTGTATAAAAAACCAACAGACCGCCAACAGTATCTGCATTCCATAGCAGTCACCCCCATCACTGCAAAACAGGTGTTCCTTACTCTCAAGCCCACAGATACAGAAGAATTTGCTCTGAAATCACGCAATTTGACACCCACGCACAGGAATTGAGAACAGCCTTCTTGCGTCAAAAGTACCCCGAAAAAATAATTGACAATGCAATTGAGCGCGCTCGCTCTTTGGACCGAGAATCAACAATGGGAGAAAAAGGTGGGAATAAGGATGATATAACTTCAGGGGCAAATTTAATCCTCACATACTGCGCCGCCGCCCCTCGGGTGAATTCTATACTAAACCGCCACTTCAACATACTTAAACAGAGTAGTCGCCTCTCTGCCATTTTTCAGACTCCGCCCAAGGTGGTTTACCGAAGAAATAAAAAACCTGAGAGACTTACTGGTCAGGGCGAAAACACACAAATCCGACCACCATCAGGGCTGTAGACCGTGCGGGAAACTCGCTGCAGGGTGTGCACACACAGGTGACCACAGGATACGGCCGAAGCCTCCTGTTCAGACTATGTGTACAAAATAAAGACGACCTTAACTGTGACTCAGCCAATGTGGTATACAAATTCGCTGCGAGGTGTGCAAACAGGAATATATTGGACACACGGAAACCGCGTTCCGTTTGCGTTTCAACAACCACAGGGCACACGTAAAGGGCGCCTCCCCAATTTGCCGTTCTCCAAACATATCAATCTTCTGGTCACTCTTTCGAACGCGTAAGTGTCATACTCCTACAATCCGGCTTCCAGAACACACGGTAGAGCGCGAACAGCGGGAGTCATACTTTATAAAGAAATTCAAATCACTTACCCACGGAATCAACGAGAGCCCTGGGCGACTGACGTGTCTCCGCGACGTTTCGTGAAACACCTAAATTGAATTACTCAATTATTTATTTTATACATACGTGAAGTCGCCACACGCAAGTTAGTCAATATAGCGAAACTAAACGAATTCGATGCTACGTAAACCGAACGGAGTGTGTTAGTATTATTAAACTTTATTTTCATTTCTGAGTACTTTTAGTATTATTTATTTTTATATATTTCATTCTTTACAAGAATACCATTTAATATTTTCAGTATGACTGGTTGTACATTTTCTGCAAGAGAGGGCAGGTGGAGGGAGGGGGAGAGGGCACATTAGCTTTCCAACGTGGCATTATATTCCGAAAGCTGGAGCGGGTGTATGCTTCTTGTGTGTGTGTGGTGTGTGGCCCGACGCCACGGGCCAGCCGCCGAACCAACGTGAACTTAAAATCGATCCATGTGTGGGATGCGAGTAAAGCGGCAACATGTTCACATTTTCCGTTTTTTCTTGGTCGCCTCCGCTGGCGGCGCGTCTTACCTATACGCAGCAACAATGCCAGAATTACCCGCTCGTTTCCGGCGGCTCTCCGTCGCTCCTTTCTAGTTCCTCCTTCTTCGCTTCTGTTGTCTGTTGCTACCTCGTCGCCCGCTTGTCTTTTTCCTCTCTCTTTTTTTGGAGGGTCTTAAACTGTGAGGGTGACCCTCTGCTACGGGAACTTGTATCATTTCACTACATCCTCGAAGAAGGCTGGTCCACCAGCCGAAACTGTTAGGATTAAATAAATATTTTATTGTTTGGTTTCCTATACTGCACTATTCTCGAAGTTTAACTTTATTACGGTAGCCGGAAGAAACTCTCATCACCTATTTCATCATATATATATATATATATATATATATATATATATATATATATATATATATATATATATATATATATATATATATAT